>JARJDW010001592.1:0-62866 GCA_030264715.1 Adinopsis sp. GC000173
ATGTTATATATATTAAACATTAGAATTATCAGCGTGCGTTTCGATTTTTTTCCCGCACTAGTGCGGGAAATTCTAGTTCCGAGATGTCATTTGCCATCACTGGACCAATGAAATAACACGATTTCATAGTCTAAGTACAAAAAATAAATTTCCGCTAATCTGGCTGCCATTAATTACTGTAATCACTACACCACAAAATAGAATTATAAATGCAAGCGATTTTCATATCGCAAAATATTTTCATCCCGAGTTGTATTATTGTAATACGATACTGTACATGACTGCCACGTACATTTTCATCTCTAAAAGTAATGGAATGAAAAGATGTATTCAAAACAGGTTCCTATTTAAAAAAATATTATTTCTTGTATTTCGAAATCGCTTCGATATGTTGGAAATGATCCTTTACAGAAACAAATGTCAGAGAATTTATAAATGGTCCCATTTATATTCGAATCGTTGTTACGCTTACTATTTGAAAGCAAACTCTAGGGTGGCACTTAGTTACACATGCAATATATACAGATTTCCGTCAACAAACACTCGAATCAAATATTCTTTCAAAACATACATTGCATGCTCGATTAAGTTAGTGCGCCTATATAATTTTCGTTTCTATACAGTAGATCTTATAATAATAATAATAACATCATGGATTATACAATATCAAATGTTATTTTCACTATATTCAAATATCTAATAAATTTAGATTGTATGTTATAGAATTAATATTTATAATTCACAAAATACATACTAACCCTAGTTTTATTATATTTACTATTTTTTCCTTTGTTCTAATCAATTTACCATATTGTTAAATTACTTTCAAAACAATATTGTGCGGTTTTGTAAATTTCCATTCTAAAAACAGCTACTGCTTCATAAATTACAAAAACCAAACTAAATAAAAAGTTGCGGTTATTAGAAATACATATACGTGTATGTACAATATAATATATTGTAGGTATATGTAGTAGTAGGTACATTGTAGGCAATATGTGGATGTGATAATTGCATACCCTTACTTGAGAAAATATTTGCCAACTATAGTATATTTTAAGGCAATTAATATTGAAATTCCAATTTCGCATTTTTTATTTCGGAAAGCTTTTAGCTGAATATAAAATAGTACTAAAGATAGATACATTTTATGAAATATGCATAAATTCTTACACTAAACAATGTATTCGCTATTGGTAGTAAATATTTGATAACGCATATAGCAAATAGGTCGGCAGAATTATATCGAATAAATTAAGCTGCAAATATGTACGTTACAAAAACTAAAGAGCAACAACAACAACGAAAACTACTAAAAAACTAAAAACTAACAACTCAGGAACAAGAATATATTAATGGTAAATACAAAATTCGTAAAAATGTGTTAAAAGCATTGCGAGATAAATATTTTTACACCATTTGTGCTTTCTGCTAATAAATGAATTTTATTTATTCGCAAATTGCTTTATTTTTTTTGTTGTGTTGCGTTTTTATGAGTTGCTATGCAGATTCATTTTACGTGTATATTATCGCAACATTTAGGCAAATGATAACAAAAAAAGCTAATTAATTCCTAGTTGTAAAGCTTGAAATATAGAAATAAGTCAGTGATAAAATTCTAGATAAAGCGCTACCCATTTTTCGGACTGCGCTATGAAATATTACTGAAGACATTACAATTTAAGTTTCTATTAAAAACTACCTTTCATGTTTGAAACGAGCTGTGTGTCTTTATGACGGAAAGTTTTTATTTTCAAGTGGCTGATAAAAAAACAAATGTACGAGTTATTACTAAACGTCAAAATTAATTATGAAATATTCCTAAATAATAAGAACATTTCAAAAGATATGCATTTGATAAATCTAAAATCAATATATTTATATTACTTTTAAAGTACTTATTTGCGTTAAATTTGAAACAAAAACTTTTTATTTGTTTTACAAATAGCCTGAAGAAATTAAGCTACCTTTTCTGCAGAAACTCAACATTCCTGCAAAATAAATATCGCAAATTTATTTGTTTTTTCTTTAATATTTATGGAAATATATTACAGAAATTAAAGCAGCCTTTTATGTTGCATTTCATTTATAAACATACACGGTTCACCTGTTCATTGGAAAAATATTGCAGCAAGCGTATAAAAAAACCTTGTTGCTGTTGTTGCTACTGCTGCTACTGTTGTTGTTGTTGTTGTTGTTATTGTTGTTTTAACTAGAAAACCACGAAAACTTTTAACAAAGAACTGTTTACTTTGACTAATAGATAATCCTGAAATAAAAGATGGTTGTCTCTTAACACAAAACTATCTACCACAGATGCGATATTGCCTTCAGCAAGTTGTTGACATTGACATTGAAGAACAAATAAGAATTTCTGGAACTTTATTCTCCCTAGATAATTTTCCTTGTACAATATATATATATATTTGGCAGTTTAAAGCTAATTAAAATTTCGTAACAAATAAGCGTTTTCCATTATTCATTATGTGATAAAAAAATGCGCCTGTAATTGGTTATTACCTAATAAACTAACGATCTGGCTGAATCAAAGCAATGCTCCATAGAGAGAGATATTAATTCGATTAATTAATTACAAATAATTTAATTTGTATTGATAAATTTCATAATAATCATTAATCCAATACAAAATGATTGCGTGGAATATATATAAAATGATATTTTTAATATCTGCAATCATTTATAAATAGCAAGTTGTTATTAATTTTTTCATAAAATACGTATAGTTTGGTAAATTAATAATATTTTACTACATACAAGATACTTTTTGTCTATTGTGCTTTTTATATGTCTACTTATTAATATGTTTTTATTATACAATGTTGCTATAATAAATAAAAGGAGTTGAAAAATACAGTTGTTTTATTGGATTGTAGACGAACACATTTATTTAACTAATAACTCGTATATTTTATTAGAAATAAACAATAAATGTGTTCGAAACAAACTAGTTATCTATATATGTAATACAAGATAATAAAAAATATATGTATACATATATATAATGAATAAAATTAAATACAACTAGTAACAATCATAAAATATAATTAATAATGCAATCGTAAAATGGCAGTTATTGGATGAATAAATAAATTAATAGATAATAAAAAATCATTCTCATTATGATAAAATCGTCGACCATATTGTAAACTTTGATGATCTATTAACCTCCATTAGTAAAATATTCGTTGAATGTTGACATTTTGCAGAATAGGGTAAAGAAAACTGTCGCCGAAATGATTAATTACTTTATCAATCAAAATCTCTCAGTTAATTCCGCATATTTTAAATCAAATCTTACATTTTAATAAATTATATGTATAAGAAAGTGATTTGAATAAATAGAAATTAAATATTAAAAGTCGAATGATCGACTATGCATTGAAAAAAGCGGAAAAATGTGAGGAAACCATTAAGTGAAAATAATGATAGAATTATAAAGATATTTTTCGGCTGTCGTGAAACTCTTAACTAAATACAAGTCTTTGAACAAAAAGGGTAAAAGCAATAAAAGTTTACTAAACGATGTTGTTGATGAGGGATCAAATTGATTTTACACCAAATGTTTTTTAATGCCTATAAAACTAATAGTCGAAATGCGGTTCAACTCGCATTTGTCTGCATTCTACGTTAGCAATAAAATTATTAACACAATTTCATCAATTTACAAGATTCTCAATAGTTTAAAGATTAACTACGCTGGACAAAGAGCTAGTTAGGATAGTTGAACATCAAAACGATTACAGATAGCAAAAGCTTATGAACCGAAAGTTGAATGAGTTATATAATTGTATTATTACTCTACACTATTTTCATTTTAATTGATTCAAGTTATCAAACGATCAAGTTATATCAAGAGAGAAATTAATTTGGATATTGCAAGTTTTTAAATATAAGAATTTTGATTAGAGTGGAAACATGGATCGATGATAGATTTTGATTATTTAATCATGTTAATTTACGATTGAATTTGATGTAAATTACATAGTTTTTAAAGCAAATAATATTAGTTATTAGTAAATTGAAATAGTTACATGCGAATCTATTTATTGGATATAACATATTTAGAATGAAAATAATTAAATGGGTGGAGTAAAACCACATACCAAACTACATTGTTTGAGGCTAACATAATATAAAGTAAAATATACACATCTATATGATAATTGTTTAAATAAATATTAATTTGAGTTATTACGTATACTCGTATATGGTTATATATGGTAATGGTAGAAATGCCCATATTTGTACACACTTGTATATTTTCAGTAAATTTAATTGAATTTTCTCTTTTAGCTTAACTTAATTTAAAGTGAAATGTTTTAACACATGGAATTAAAAATAAATTACATACCTAGCATTTGTTAAATGTTGTTAAATTAAATAAAACTTTTGAAATGTAAAATTCCTTTGATCAATTCTCGAAATAATTCGGTTTGCATTTAAATTTGCTATAATAGAGTTTATTTTTGTAGCAATAAAAAAGAATGCAATTCGAAAACATTTATTTTTTCGTAACGTAATAGTTTGTGTGATTTAATAATATATTTTCGTAGTTGAACATTTTAAAACATCATCTGAATCGCTTCATTTACATAAAACAGTGTAATTAATTACAAGATAACTTCAGATTCTCAATTTATTCGTTCGCGTTAGAAAGAAATGCCTGCAAATTTAACATTTCAGCGAGTTTCAGGCGCTTGGTCTGGGCGCCAGTCATTAATTTTAAACTTTATTTACCGACAATCTATACATAACTATACAATTCATTTTCGTAAAACATGATGTTTGCATATTCGAATATAATATAAGAATAGATGGAATGAATATTAAATATTCTACACCAAACTCACTTCCTTTTTTCGAAAATTTTAGTTTATGTAAATTTAAACAGGGTCGTTTTGTATATAAGCAAACATAATGCATATGAAGAAAGAGGAATAGTTAGAAAGCATCAGAATTCTGTTGCATATCATGAAAGCTCAAAGCACCAAGCTCGTTTAGTCGTTCAAATATCAAGAGATAGATGTTACATATTTGGTAGGTACCTACAAAATGATACTCTTGCTCACTACATATGTATGGAGAACATTTATATCCATGCTGAAAATTATTTTAATTCAAATTCTTAAATAAAAAATATTGTTATTTTTTCATATTTGAACATGTACGTGTAGTGTACTCATACATTCATACATTTATAGATAAATCGGGTAGGTATATACTTTATAATAAAAATTGCACACTGTAATTTGTTTTAGCATTTTATCATACAAATTTATATGTAAATTAACTAGATAGATATACATGAAAAACCACATATATATTATTTTTATTTACATTTATCAATAAATGTTCCACGCTCATTTTTTATACAAATATATAATAGTGTGCTTTTAAATATATTTATGTCCTACAATATGCAGATATATAATAAATAATAGATAATAAATAATAAATATAAATAAATAATTAAATGATGAAGAGCTGATAAAACTACTAATTATACGTGTTATTATTATTCATTTTTGGCAGCAATTTTTTTACTAACAAATACGAATCAAATGTCTGTATAATAAAATCTACATGCAATAACCGGGGGTGAAAAGGTGAGCGATAAAATTACAAACTATACGTGGATGTGTTGTTTACACTAGCTGTAGTTTTTTCATTTACAAACAGGATTCAAATATCTGTTGTAATAATTAATAATTAATACTTTCTAGCAATGAAATTTTATTGTTATTTTATTCAATGTCTAAATGAATAATAAATATTTTTTGTAACGCTTAATTCAAATTAATTAAACCCTTTATCTTTTGTAATAAAATTGTATCTAAATATAACAATATAAAATATATAATTAAAATTCAGCATAAATTTGCGTTTTATGAATTTAAAGATAATAGATAATGAAAGTTGATTATATGAAACCACCAAAATTCTAAACTATTGTTTTTCTTATATTGCAAGGTTTCTGTTTTCCGCGTTATCAGAAAGAGCAGCAACATGAAATTACATCCAGAATTAATTTGATATTTTAACTTTTGAATAAAAATGCGAGCGTGCGAACATCTGCAAACATTTTTAAATGCTCCTATTATATTTACTTAGTGTAAATGTATCGCAAATATTTTCATTTACATTCTATCGCAACAATAACAGGTGTATAATATAAAATAGCTAACAGGTGCAATGCACATTCTTCACAAACAATTTTCTTCTATATACACTTTTACGCTGAACTTGATTGCTTTTAGATATTTTCGGTTTCCAAAGAAAATATTTGTATATGAATTGTATTATTTTATAATACAGCAAATATACAACACAACTAAATCGATTGTTGGTACGTACGTGAAATAGTACATACATACAAATTCACATATTTAAAATGAAAACGAAGATTCATTACATATAAAAAATGTGTCTATATTTATCTATATATGGTATGTATATAAAATATCGAAGGAATTTCATCTCATATTTTTATAAAAACATATTTAGTCTGTCACCAACTTGAACATATCTACTCTATGATATTTCGAGATTCATGTATTTATTTATATTGAGAACGATTTTCCGGTATCATCTATCGAAATCGAATTATAGCAAAACCCACATATGGATATGCGAAACAAGTTATAAATATGACTGAAGCCCACACCGGATATGGAACTTATGAATATGCATGTGTCCGCAAACCTAAATAAATAAACGTTACGTAAGTTTTTTAAGGAATGACAAATCTACACACATACTCGCAAATTCGTTATTTACTTATCTTGTTTACAAAAACTACTATGAGGCATCTTTTTGAATATTCATTTCATTTACTCATTAAGTGAGATCATGTTTGTTAAATAATAAAAAATAATAAAAATGAAAGAGAAATAATGTTGTTGATATAGAATGAATTTAAAGAAAATGTTTTTTTGTTGTTGTTGTTTGGTTTAATGAAACTGTTATTAATTTTATAAAAGAAAGATTAGCTAAGAAATATTATAGAGGGAATATCTAAACGATACATCCTTGACTGTAACTAAAGGCAAGATTGAAATGTTCTGTGAAGCAAACTGAATGAAGAACGTGAACCAAGGAATCGATGCAACATGCACGGGAGCGGAAGTGTGGCAAGCTGGGGAGCAATATAAAGAATATTTCTTTTTCTCAGAGTCTACCCACCCATCCCATGATGAAAAAAAGAAAAGCATCTGATATGAATGTATGTTGTTGTATATATAGATAATCATTATTATTAATGCAAAAGCCGCATAATTTAAAGCGTCAAATTTTATGCAAACTTGCCATCCCTGTGGTTTTAAACCAACCCGTAACTAATAAAAAATTAATTTTTAATCATACGCTTTTCTATTGGGGATTAGACTTTATTTAAGTTTGAAAAGTTTGATTGAAAAACTGTTTTATGCAATAAAGTGTAAATTTATAACTTATCAGCATACAACTCACCTTAATCGTTTCAATCGTGTCATTTAATATAAAAATAACGATCTTTTATTATATGAGAGAAATTTCTTTAGATTGAAAAGCAAAAAAAAGCGGCAAAAAACCGTATTGAAAAGAAAAGCGAACAGTAAAAGTAAAATAATAAGTAATAATAGAATATCAAATATAAAAGTGGCTGAGTTGTGGATAGATCGTTTGGGGAGTAAATCCATCAATAATTCAATTCTTAATCTGACGAGAACTAAGAACTATGAAGCATCCGGCTGATGAGATTCCTTTAACATAATAAACTTCAATTTTTATACTTTCAAAGTTTTTTTAACGACTTTTTAATGCTGGATGTTTCGGGCGTAAAATAAACAGTTAAAAAATTGCTTCAATTTTTCTCTCAGCTACGATTACTATTTTATCCACTAAAAGTCTAAAAAACAACCACTACCACAACTAAATCTTAATACACTTGATAAAAGTATTAATAATATTTATAGCTGGTGTACCGATTTTTATCCAAACATACTATTTCATAATTTTTACAAAGTGCTTTAATGTTATGATAAAAAAATCTGTTGTTGTAATAAATTATTATGAATAATGTTTATTGTTAGAGGTCAGATTATTTATCGTTCATGTTTTCAATTCGAACATAAAAAAAGTAACTGTGCTGCGCTAAATTTTGCCAATTAGGTATGTAGTTGCGAAGAGAAAAAAGTATGAATTAATACATCGATCGATTATTGAAATAACGCTTCCAGTTTTAATAGAAACAATTTGTCTTAACAGATTTTATCTAATCATTCAAAGTGATATTTTTACAATCTCAATACTCAAATTACAATTTCCATGCCATATTGATTTCTTGTAATAAATTACAGTTTCGGAATTGTATAAATTTTCTATATTCGCATTCCAACTTGTTAAAAGTTAAAATTTATTGAATGCCGCTTTGAATAACGTAATCATGTGGTAAATAATGTTTTAACCGAAATTAAGAATAATAATAACTGATATATGATGCGAAAAATCTACTATTTATTGTTAAATGCAACAATTTTCTTTCTATGGCGCAGATTGATTTATTATAAAATGTTTCTGTAAGATATAAATTCAACACAAAACATTAAAATAAATTATTTGTTGCATTCTAAATGTATGTATTCGAGTAGAAAACATTGCAATTTTCTATGTGTTGTATTACTTCTGATGGATGCTTTAGTGTTACTATACTTTGGGCGTAAAAGCAAAAAAACAACAAAGATGTAATGTTAGTACACTTTACTTTAGTACAAGTTGTAGTTGCTGCTCAATTTTTTTCGCAAAATATTTTTGTAATGCAGCTCGACAATTTAAAAGTATTTCTACTATATAAGCTCAATTTAACATTTCAATTGTTTATACTTTATATCGTATATAGTAGAATTTATTTATTTCGAAGATAAAACGTATGTTGTTCGGGGAAAAATACGATTTGAAGCTTTCATAAATAATCGCAACATACTACTATTGATTGAAATTTTAAATATCTATCATCTTTATTTAACGAACTCATCGAAATTATTCACGCTGGATATTGACCGGCAATACATTATTTTGAGCAATATTTCAGAATTGTTACTATAAATCATTTAGATTGTGTTAAGAGATAAAAATAGTATTGTTTAGTTATAATATATATGTAGTTGTTTTAGAAACTCTGGTGGTTGATAACACACAACCAAAACCAACAACAATGAAAAGGAAACTTATTGGTAATAAAAATATTATTTATTATTCAAATCATAGATAATGGTGGATAGTTATGTAAAAAGCCATGCAACTTAAACATTCAGCCAGCTTTTGTTCATTAAATACACTATATTAACAATCTGATAACATGTAAAAGTTCTCAGTAAACATTATAATTGATATGATGTCATTTCATGTACATGTACACTGATTGCTAATTAAAAATATCTACAAAACGGAATTATTATAATACGATAATATTAAAAATTGCTTAATTGTTGTTATTATGTTAGTGTTTGTGGATAAATTGATTGAATTGTTTTATGTATGAAAATTTTTATGTGGTAATCTATTGTACGTTGCTTAAAAATTGCGGAATTCATTATAATATGATAATAAAAATTTGCTTTATTGTTGTTTTGTTGGATAAATTGATTTGAATTGTTTTAGTTTAGTTTATGTATGAAAATTTCTATGTGGTAATCTATTGTATGTTGCTTAAAAATGGCTGCTTTCATTATAATATGATAATAAAAAGTTGCCTAATTATTGTTATCATATAGTATTATTGATTGGATTGTTTTAGTTTAGTTTATGTATGAAAATTTCTATGTGGTAAGCTGTTGAACGCTGATTAAAAATTGCTGCTTTCATTATAAAATGATATTAAAAATTTGCTTAATTGTTGTTATCATATAGTATTATTGATTGGATTGTTTTAGTTTAGTTCATATATAAAAATTTCTATGTGGGAAGCTGTTGTACGTTGCTTCAAAATTGCTGCTTTCATTATAATATGGTATTAAAAATTGCCTAATTGTTGTTATCATATAGTATTATTGATTGGATTGTTTTAGTTTAGTTTATATATGAACATTTCTACGTGGTAATCTATTGCATGTTGCTTAAAAATTGCTGCTTTTATTATAATATGATATTAAAAATTGCCTAATTGTTGTTATCATATACTATTATTGATTGGATTGTTTTAGTTTAGTTTATGGATGAAAATTGCTATGTGCTAAGCGGTTGTACGTTGCTTAAAAATTGCTGCTTTCATTATAAAATGATATTAAAAATTGCTTAATTGTTGTTATCATATTATTATTGTTGTTGGATAAATTGAATGAATTGTTTTAGTTTAGTTTATAAATGAAAATTTTTATGTGGGAAGCTGTTGTACGTTGCTTAAAAATTGCTGCTTTCACTATACATAATATGATATTAAAAATTGCCTAATTATTGCTATCATATTATTGTGGTTGTTGGATAAATTGATTGAATTTATTTGTTTAGCTTATGTATGAAAATTTCTATGTGATAATCTATTGTACGTTGCTTAAAAATTATTGCTTTCATTATTATAATATGATAATAAAAATTGCTTAATTGTTGTTATCATATTATTATTGTTGTTGGATAAATTGATTGAATTGTTTTAGTTTAGTTTATGTATCATATGAAAATTTCTATGTGGTAAGCTGTTGTACGTTGCTTAAAAATTGCTGTTTTCAATTTAAATTGCAAGTTGTACAGTTTGTCTGCTCTTTTATTGATTTTCGAGATAACAGATACAGCGAGTTTCATCAAAATCGGTGTAAGGTCCCATTCGTAACTACAATCTTTTGAAACACTATCCGCAATTCTTTATCTGGGCGTTTATAGGATGTATACTATCCTCAAAAACAAGTGGATCTTTTATAAAACGAATAGAAAAGGACTGTGAGGAAAAAATATATATGTATATGTATAAAACGATAGGGAAGGAAATGGAAAAAATGCGTCATTATTGATGGATGTATGTCGTTATGTCTCGCTTTCTGATATGAATATTAGATACACCATCTGTGACTTTAAAAAATACATTTCTTTAACTGCGTTGGCTTTTTTAAAGGACATTTTTACTGCTTTTAATGTAAAAACATATTTATTTTTATACATGTGGAAAAGCATTCACATTTTTAGGTTACCGTAAAATGATTATTAAACTTTAACGTCAAATTCTCTCTCGCATGCAATAAAATAAAATAAAACTTAATTCATATAGATATGGATATATATATTTCTTTTCCTGTCTGTCAATAATTATTAAATTGTACAATATATTGTATTGTATAATAGATACATATATAGACAGACACACATGGTAATACATAGTTGAACATATCAGTTGTAATTAGTGTAGTTGGATTCAGCTAGAATTGTTATTAGTAAATGAAGCGATTATAAAGAAATTCTTTGCAATGTAAAACAATTCGCATGCAAGTTAATTGTGTCAAGATAAATGATGCTTTTAGGCATTGTTGTGGAATGTACTCTTATCTATATATGTATTAGATATCACCATAAGGTCTATTCAGACGCTTTTATTTCAACTCAAACTTTAAACCAAGCTTCATGCATGTGAAATATTTAGGCAATATAATTGTTTGCATTGTCAGAACCTGTGTTTGCGTTTATCTTTACTCTATTTCTATTGTGTTTAAATGGCAAACTTAACATTAAACGTTAGATGGCTGCTTTAAACTATATTCTTATCGCCTCCTTTTGTTTCACTTTCCATACGTACTGCATAACTTTTACATGAAAAAAAGAAGAGAGGGATTTTTTTTCAAGAAACAATTAATTTTTATTCTTTGTATTTGCTTTTTCGCGTTTTAATTAAAGTGTACATTTATTATTTAATAGTAGATCCATTGTGGGATAACAAAAGAATAATTGTTTTTAATTCTTTTGATGCTATATACTATAAATTAATTATATAGGAAATAATTTCCAGCTGCTTTAATTATTTGTACTACATTCGGTATATATTGGTATAGAAAGAAATACGTTGACTTGCAATTAAAAATATATATATATACTATTGTATATTGCACGTATATATTTTTTATTGATTTCATCGTATCATATTTAGAAATAAAGCGATTTAATCAAATTTTTATAGCAATAAAGCGCCGTCTATAGATAATAATAATAATAATTATTGTTATTATTATTGTCGAATAACGTGAAATGATAATTTAAAAAATAAAACACAGTTGCTAGTTTAAATATTAGTTTGGTTAATTTGCATTATTGCTGTCTAGCACGTGTATATTTAAATTAAAGTTTAATTGTAGCTGCGTAAAAAATTGCAGCTTATCATGCAAATAAATGAATAAATCAAACACTGTCATAAATTTATTAAAAACAAAGCGCCAAAAAATATACATGTAAACTCTAATTTAGCTATTGATTATTTTGCACATCGAAAGATATTTCAGTGCGCAAAAAAGCGTAAAACCATTTAGAATTTAATTATGCTAAAAAATTTTTTTCGGGGCGAAAAATGTTTTGTGGTGGTTATTAGAATGATTTTTTCGGAAGATGTTGCGCTTGTCAAATCATGTCGCTGAAAATCTCAAGGTTTAAAAAAGTGCACGTGACTGAAATAAATTCGAATGAAAAGCGTGCGAGAAAATAAAGTCTTAATGGTGGTTGGTTTTAATAAATTGTATTATCTATTTGAATGGTGGTAATGAATTTATCCGTGTTTAAGACATTTATTTGAAAATTTAATGAATTTTATTAAAGCAACTTACGAGTTTTTATGACAATTCATCTTTTTTTTGTAATTGTAACAAGAGCAATTTTGTAGCTTTTTATGTTGTGCATCTTTTTTCTTGTTTTCTTTTAAGCTACTTCATTTTATTAGTTGCTTTGTTGAGCTGACATTAAACTCGACAGATATTAAGTAAAAATTTACGTGGCTCATCTAAAATTAATTATAAAACTTGTTTGTTCGTATAAATGACAAAGCATAAATTTATTTTACGTGTATTAATAGATTTCAACTTTGGCTAAATGTTGATGTTGGTTGTTGCACCTTAGTTTACTTACTGCACATTTATTTCGAGATTTTCTAATTGATACCGCCGTTTGTCGTTTGTCGTTTGTCGGTCGGTGGTGTTATGACGTTTATAAACAATGAATTTCCAACTTGTGGCTTTTCACTTGACAATGAGAATATCTTTTCAGATATAAGTTTCGATTTTTATTTCTTCTGAAAACTCCGATTCAACTCGACAAAAACTATAAAATATATGAAAAGTCAAACGATCGAACAAACAACTTGCTTAAATATTTTAACAAGTTACTTTTTTCACGTTTGATTTACACTCATGTTCAATAAAAAGCAGAAAGAAAATTTGCATGTAGATTCGCAGACATGCACCATTCATAATCCAATATTCAATTAAATTTTATAACGTCATTCGGTTTTATTCCTTCACTTTAATTTAAACTAATTATTTATAAATAGTCTGTAATAACGTAATAAATTTCAAGCAGAAAGAAAGAAATAAAAATGTATATTTTTAAGGCACTTAAAACCATTGAAATAACTCCAAAATGCGCACCCCAAAGTCCCGGAACCCTTAAGCTTAAGCCTCATTAGTTTCAATGTAGATCAGTCTCTCCCGTAAGATTGATTGTAAGCTCCTAATAACACATAAAAATTTATTGTGCAAAACTTTAAATGTATCAAGCAATAAATTTATTCACAACCTTACTAAACTAAAACTTGATCATCGATTTATTCTAACTGAAATTAGGTATTAGTAGTGATTGCAAATGGTTTGAAAAAACTTGAAAACTCATAAAATCGTAAATATATACTGAGATCAAATATTTGTTTAGGAGAACTTTTGATTACACGTTTTTCATATTGAAAAATGAAACTATAGCAATTAAATGGCTTGCGATGTGAAACTATTTATTACTTTCCGAAAATATCAATCTTTATTAATTATTACAATATACGATATTAAAGATTAAGTTGTTTTGAATGTTTTATTATTTTATGAAATAACAAAATGCTATACTTTCAACTAATATTAATTAAAAAATCTTGCATGTACTACAAAGGGATTTGACAGTTTTTAGCCTTAAGCATTGTCTATTTTACAATGGAATAACTAGCGCTCACCAAGCCCCTCAATACCGCCGAGTTTTAGCTTTAAAGGGGCACTAACCTGTACGTTATTTACGATTTGGGGTGGTGTTCCACTGAAATTCGAAAGCTTTTGATCTATTCTTTTGACGTTTAAAGTAGCACGTGGTTTTAACGCTTACAGTAATTTGATTAGATGCAAACCTCTTTTGACAACCACAAGCATCATGTAACATTTTGTTAGATGTACATATTACAAAATACATCTCTCTATATATATATCTTATATATCCTATATATTTAACGTTTAAAATCATTTCCATTTAGTAATTTGATACAAGTTCATTAAGAAAAATCATTACCACCATCTAAATTTTTCACTTGTAATCTATAATATCTATACTCTTTATATTTTAATGACATTTATATTTTAATAAAGCTTTTATGTGGATTTTAAAATTTATGGCAGCACATGGTTATAGCGCTTGTAATTTGATTAGATGCAACTCTCTTTTCTCAACTGCAAGCATCATGTAACATGCTATGTTTCTACGTCGCAAATTCTTGTGCATTTTTCTTATAAAAATAAAATTATTACTTCTTACATCAAATACTTATGTTGCAAATAAACATTATTACTCTTGCTTGGAGAAAATGTAAACGAACGTCGCGCATAAATAAATTCTCGCTGCTAATACTATATAATTATTATTAGTCATTAATTAATAGAATTTATAATTAGAAATTAATTATGAACGCGTATTTATTGATATAAATTAGCATCGCATAAATTCGACTTGTATATCAATTTATTTGGAAATGATCATAGAGTGGTAGTTTGGCGCACAATCAGGATTAAGATCCCAACCACAGATATCAGTCAATAGATTTACATTTGATCAAGGATAATAACAATGAAAGGATATATAAATATTGACGCGCAAAAATACAAAAGCAAACATTTGATTAATAACATATCTAATTCACTTTTATTTTCACCACATAACCACCCAGCTATCTACCTATTCTTATCTATAAATTGAATATTATTCAATCTTTAACTGCATTTTGAATGAATAAAAATAATAATAACAATAATCATCATCATCATAAAAACTATAATACGATTTTATATGAACTTATATTATATTTAAGTTATATTTGAATTCTTTTTAGACACAATAAAAAAATACAAAAACAAACATTTAATTAATAACATATCTAATTCACTTTTATTTCCACCACATAACCACCCATCTATCTACCTATTCTTATTTAATTGAATACTATTCCATCTTTAACTGCATTTTGAATTAATAATAATAATAATCATCATCATAAAAATGACGCGCAAAAATACAAAAATTAACATCTGATTAATAACATATCTAATTCACTTTATTTCCACCACATAACCACCCACCTATCTACCTATTCTTATCTAATTGAATATTATTTTAACTTTTAACTTTAACTGCATTTTAAATAAAATAATAATAATAATCATAAAAACTATAATAGGATTTGATATGAACTTATATTATATTTAAGTTATATTTGAATTCTTTTTAAGCATGACATAAAATCATAATTCGAATCAAAATCCGGATTAAGATACGAAGCTAAAGCATGAATGTCAGCTTGTAGATAGTCTAAGAAATTTAGGTTTACATTTCCTGATAGTACTAAAATATAGATGTATAGTATATAAAATTTTGTTTGACTTTGGATTTTCCACCAGTAGCAATATTTTTCAACTGAAATTAAAAATCAATAAGAGCAGATTGTTTAGATAACAACAATATTATTCAACAATAATATTTAAATAATATTGCATTCTACAATCTGCAATAATATTTGTTTAAATAGCGTAACTTTTCAACGATATTTTTTATGTACAAAACTGCTATACATAAAAGAACTATTCAGTATTTAAGTTCTTAGATAAAAATTGAATGGGGAAGATTTAGAAAATGCAAGCAGTCATTGTTTCATACAGAATATCCGTCGAGCCCCATTTGAAAATTCCATTCTTGCGAAGCTTCCTAAATAAAAAAAAACTTTTTTATATAGGAGAGAGAGTTTAACAGGTAAACTGCAATTTAAAAGTTTCGTTTTAGCTATTAAATAAAAAAGGAACAAAAGCCCTCTTAGCGCAATCGAATTTGACTATAAGTCTAATTTCCGTAATATTTTTATTGATTTTTCACGAGGCATTGTACATTCATGCTCTCTTTCATGAAATGAAAAAAAAAACTCTACACGCACGCATAGAGAAATTGTCAACATGGGGTTAATTTATTACACTTTCCCCATCACATTTGTACCACAACGCACACACATACATACAAAAAAGAACATTTGATAGCTTTGAAAATACGAAACGCAATCAGAAATAAACTCGTAAGTGTGTGCTCAGGTGGTCGGCGAATAAATGAACATGAAAATATGCTTGGAAAAAGATACGAGCGATATAAAAATAAAATATTGAATATGTCAAAAAAATGTATTGATAAAAATAACTTACATTTTAAGTAATTGTTTGAAGAAAAAAATGTGTTGATATACACATGATTAAAAGCATGCTTTATTGCAACACATTTTTTTTCGGCTCCTAACAAATTTAATATCATTCTTACTCATTTATATGTAATATTTATTATCTAAAAACACTTTGTTGCTGCTCTATAAATACGTATTAAAATATAGACAACATATTTATTATGCTAATAGTTATGCATTACTTACTACAGGAAAACTAAATATTTAATGAACCATTAGTTTCGTCAACTAAAAAACCATATATTCTATTTTTATATTGAATAATAGATATAACAACAAAGTTGTGAACAAATAAATGTGTTAAATATGTTAGTATGGTATGTCTTTGCTGTAAAATTAATGTTGCAGTTCATTGCAAATTATAGAGAGAATGTTGAATTAAAGTATTCACAGAAAATCCAATTTTATTTTTTGATACTCCCTTCGTTCGAAAATATGGTATGCACTTCTTTAAAAACATTGGAGTTAGAAATATAATAAAAATCATCATTTATTCTTTTTTACATCACTATAGTAACTAATCAACGGATTGCAATAGATCACCTTTGTAAAAAATAATTGACAAGTAACAAACAACGAATTGTATTAAAATTTTAATGCCACCCGCTGCAATTGCACAATGGCAAATTTCAATGAAAATTGTGATCAAGTGCTTAGAACAAACTTGAAATATTTTGCAAAAATTGTTACAGTGTAAGAAGGATGAGAAATTGCAATGCGGTGCTATTAATTTGCCTCCAATTTCAATTATTACTGTATGTATAATTTAAAAAGAATAGATTAAAAATTACTTTAAATATAATATATAGCAGTATTATTTTGTATAACATGCTATTTGTAATTATATTCTAAATAAACTCATAGTAAACATGTAAATGTACATTATATTTTCGGACATGTAAAAAATTCAAAGGTATAATATGAGTTGCGCTTCGATTTAGTTGTTTTTTTGGTATTTCTATTACTTATTGAATTGTAGTGGTGATTATTTTGTGAAAATCATTAATATTAAAAAAAACTCTTAATTTTGTGATTTTTACTATTTATTTTGATAATCTGCGATATGTTTCGACTGTGCGTCATTGTCTAGCTTATAAAACAGTAAAAAATCACACAATAGGGAGCTTATTTCAAATATTTGTGTTACTAATAAATTGTTATACATATTAATATTATAAAGAATAATGAAAACCACTGCCGTCTTAAGTAGTATTTATATATAAATATTTATAAATATTCGTACAAAAAAATTAATAGGAGTACAATGTTTAAGTTCGATTTAGCTCTTTTGTGGCATTTCTATTACTAATAAATTTTTATACAATAGATATTATTACAAAGAAAAATGAAAACCACTGTCATCTTAAGTAGTATTTATATTTAAATATTTATAAGAATTCTTAAAGAATAATAATACAATAAAACTCGTACAATACTTTAATGCGGAGCTTATTATATTGCAAACGCAAACTGTTGTTTAATAGGAATATCATTTTTCATCATTAAAATATTGCTTGTTGGTATTATTATTATATAAAAATATATCGTATTATTTCGAATAATATTGCAAATAATTTCTAGATGGCTAACAAGATAATTTATCAAGAAAATTGTTTAAATACGAGTTTATTTAGTTGAATTTGTTCAGTTACTTTTAATCTGTTTCGAATTCTACGTTGCACGTGCTTTGATAACGATGAGAAATCCTTTCGGTTTTGCCGGTAATTACTGCATTTATATAAAAAAAAATCGAAAATAGTTTGTTGTTATACTAATTACAAAAAAATACGTATTTCTATGAAATATTATATTATTAGGCGAGGGAACAGCATCGGAAGGCCAAAAAGTACATATATTTGCGAGAGAAGAGAAGTAAATGTCTTCAAGTTTTCTTATTAATTTATAAAGATTAACTTCGAAAGTTAACTATTCAAATAAGTAGCCACTTTGAATGTTTTGTCACGATCTAAATGTCTTACTCATTCTTAATCTAATAACAAATGTAAATAGCGACAAATCCATTTTGTTATAAGTTAAATATTTTACTTGGAAAATTATTTACGAAGCTATAAATTGAAATATTTATTCAGTATTAAGTCGGCGTGCTAATTAATAACACACGATTAAAAGTAATTTTAATATTTATATATTAAACTTTTCTAATCAAATATAAAATATAAAGAATTTAACGTAAAAATCTCATCAAAATTAAATTCCAAAGTATTTCTTGCATCAAAGTTGAAAGGAGGCTTTCAACAAAATGTATAAATAATTTATATATTAATTTAATTATACCAAAAGTTTCTCTCCGCTCGCTTTAAATTTGCCCATTATTAAAAAATTTAATTGTATTAAATGTCCCATACAAACATAATGTTTTATTAACAACTCGCATATATAGTCATAAAATTTTATATGTTATAGTTTCTATTAAATTTAATAATGCTTTTTATAGATCGTTTTTATTAAATCTTTATAATATAAATTGATACAATATATTTAATATTGTAACATGATATTTTTAATGCTAACACAAGTTTGGCCGTTAAAAAATAATTAAAAAATAAAACGATTTTACAAAAAAAACACTTTTATTGTACAATAAACAGTTGTTGTTGTTGTTGTTGTTGTTGTGTTAAAGGTAACTGTAGTCGAATAACAATTTTTTTCAGACTTTGTGAACAGATTCCACTGAAAAAAATATACTATACGTATACAATATGTATATTTGCAAGCGCGTTATAAATGAGTTTTGCGCAAAAATGTCTACAAATCAGTTTACATTTTTGTTATAATTAGTCCACATAAAGCGTGGTGTATTATTTATTTTTTAATTTCATAAAATCTACATATGATATGAAATTTTCAATAAAGTACATGTTTCAAATATTTAATTAAATTTGAATAATGAATGTATAAATAATGAATTTATTTGTTATAATTAAAGCAATGCATGTGAAAAGAGAAAAGTTGCTGCTGTGTACCAGTAGTATACTATATATAAGCATACTTTTATTATATGAAAATGAGCATATTGAATTTAGAAAGAAAATGAAAAGCCAATTATATTAAAACGAAATATTGTGTCGTAAACAGCGCATAAAATTTAAGCATATATCTAAATGAAAAATCTAAACGGTTACTAACAAGGCGCCGGCACAAAAAGGCGAAGATAACACATGCCATTTTGTTTGAGAAACGATCAAGATATTATTCTTAAGTCTAAGATAAATTAATTTAAACGGCCCTGAATATATATTCCCCACAGCACTAAATCCACAAGATTCCATAAAGGAACAACCGACGAGAAATACCATAAATACTATACGATAACAGAAAAATTATTATTTCTTATCACAAAATTACCAAAACGTTATTTATTACAGCGTTTCTAATAATAAGAATTGCCGCTGCTTTGTACACGTTAAATTAAATGTCAATTTAAAACTGCGTGTTTACAACATTCATATAAAATTGCGAAAATTATTCTAACACAGAAAACTCATCCATTGTTTCAATAAAAGTGTAAACAGTAAAACATAATTATAAAATATGGCAAAAAACGTTTATTGATTTATTGTTTAGCGCGAGCACACTGTGAAATCATTTTAAATAAACTCACACTTTCAATAATCAATTCAAAATTAACAACATTATATTTAAGCAACATTCAACGTTTTTATTTCAAGTACCCAGACGTAGAATAAAGAATTGAATAAAGTTTACTTCATAGATTAATTAATTTAATGCTAATATACAAAAGATAACTTTTTTATGTTTCTGCTTTAAAAGTGCATACATTTGAATGTTAAATACCACACTCTTAATTATGCTAATATATACAAGGCAAGTACACTTAAATTAATAATTAGTGAGAACAAAAATCGTACTTAGGATTTTTTGGGAAGAGCGTCTTTTTATGGCTGAATATTTTAAGTTGAAAAAGTTACTAGAATTGGACGTTAGTTTAAAAGTTTTCCAATAAATATTAAGACGGAGAGCAATTTTGCTTAATAATTATTAAAAAGTCTGTATACAAATATTTTACATGAAAAAATTATTTTGAATAATATCTAAATTAGAAAGTTTTTTTCGCTGGAAAGTTATTACACTTGTACAGATTTGCGGCAAACTTATTTCTAAGTAGATCTTGTAAAATAATTTGGGAATTTGAATGAGCAATTAGTTTCGAGATAGTGTGTCCCCAAAGGAAATATCTTAAAAGTTTATCTAAATGACATTGACGTTAATTAGCCTAAAAATTCAATTTGCTATTATTATCCACAAACCAAGCATTCGCCAAAATTTATTACTCAGCTCAGATATTTATATAAATAAACGATTCGTCGTCGTCGTCTTCTTCGTTGTAATAAATTATTTATTTAGAAAACATAATTACCAGAGCGATGTTTGATAAGGAGATAAGAAGAGTTTGCAGATACTGTCATAACTAAACTAAATAAACAATGTCTAGTAGTTGAAATTATTTTGCATAAACAAATACATATCTTAATGCGCTTTAAAAATATTATATCTACGATATTATACTATGTATACTGTATATATATACAATAAGTTCAAACTCAGTTCGAACGCTATTAAACAAAACTAGATATTCGTAGAAAATAAAAAATATTAGAAAACATATCATATATAAACCTATAGCTGCAAATGATTACCTCAAGATTTAAACAGAATTATTTCTTAACATTTCGTATATTGTGTTAAATATCAATTTGTGTCTATGGGTTGTTATGTAATTATGGTTTCTAATGGTGTTATAAATCATAATTCATATAGAAAACCAGAAATAGAAGTCCACACCGCAAGTGTTAAAAAACGTTGTTTTATAATATTTTCCGTACAATGGAAAATACCAATTTGCTATTTAAGGATATTAGAAACTATAATCACATAAGAACCCATAGATACAAAATGATATTTGACACAATGTACGAAATGTTAAGAAGTATCACTCTTTAACTCTTAAGATAATCGTTTGCGGCTTTTATATGATTATACCTTCTAAACACTGATTTGTTCATACCTTTTTCTTTTCTACAAAGATTGAATTGAATTTAAACTTATTGTAAATATCTACATGATAAATACATTAATGACTTGTTGCAATAAATTTGTTAAAATTTTTTAAATTGCAATAATAGAAATTATTTAGTACGTATTTTAAAGCACTCAAATTTATTGGATAAGAAACAATTCATCATTGAAAGAAATTTATTACATAGAAGCATTTAAAATAGAATGCTATTGTGTTATTTATTCGTTTGAATAGACATTTGATTCTTTTCAATTTATACGAATACAAAAAGAGCGATATGTCAGCATATCATAATTTTTTATACGTATATATACGCAAATATTTCGTAGTATGTATGTACAATATATAAGAACTGGGATGTTACAATAGATCAGTGTTGTAGTACAACACAGTGGAAAATCCATCTAGTCGAAATTTCAATCGTTTTGATGAATTGATTGAAATGTTTAACATAATCAAAACTATTTTAAATTAATATGCAAACTAAGATTGACATTTTAATTAATTATTTTAATCAAAAGTTTATATTAATAATTTTTGTTACCGTTGATGAGAGAAAAGGAAAATTACAATGCTTTTATTCGTTAGATTTAGTTTTCTAGAAAGCTGACGTTATTTAATTGAAATTTAATGAAAAACTGTTTTATGATGTAAATTGCATTTGTATATATATGTATATAGTTTATAGTGAATGAAAATGATAACAGAGAAAGACGTCACACATAATCAAATCAGCACGACATTGTACGATCAAGTTGATTTGACTAAACTGAGGTATCCTGGTGTCGTGATATTAATCTATCATGTTGCTTTGAATTTTGCTAAATTAGAAAGTGTCGCATCTTTTTTTTATTGATGTAGATATAAAAGTGACATATCAAATTGAATTGACACTATCATTCAATCAATTTGTCTACTAATTTATTTCCTCCATCAAATTGTAACTTTAACAGCCTTTCTAATCAATTGATTCTTTAAAAGAAATACTTTATATAACATCGAGCTTTTTTTATTTATATTATATATATATATAGCTTATATAGGCTGATTAATTAATTTTATATTCAAAACAAATTTCATTTTCTATTTGTTTTAAAATTGTTTCTGTCGCATAATAAATCAATCTATCAGCAACGTGTTATTGATTATTAAATATTCAAACTAAAGTGGTAAAAATGAAACATTTCAATATTTCATTACTTATTTAACACATTTAAAAAATTGAATTCAATATTTTAATCACTTAACGAAATTAGCAATTATTGTTTTTATAAAAGCAACTATTACTTTTTCCGGGGACTAGATTTATTTTTTATTATTTCGATGACATCACAAGATTTCCCGAAACGTCGCTTGAAGAGCTTTACATACATACTAATTTTATTAATTAATGTTTTGATCCTTACAGGGTATCTCAACAAAAAAGGAATAGTAATTTTTTTGTTATTTTTATTCAATGTCTTTTTACAAAATAAAATTCATGAGTCCGAGGCGATGAAAATTTGATGTTAAATGTAGCTTTCGTTTCTTTTTCACTCGGACACATTCTATTTCTTTTTCAAATTTTGATAATTCATATTACTCTTTCTACGGATTATATTTATTTTTATTGTTATATCGATAACATCACAGATTTCCCGAATCATACTAATTTTATTAATGTTCTGATTCTTACAAAGTGTCCCAACAAGCAAGCAATAGTAATTTTTATTATTTTATTCAATGTCTCCTTGCAAAGTAAAATCTATGAATCCGGGAATGAAAATTTGATTCTAAATGCCCACTATAGCCTTCGTTTCTTCTTCACTAGGACACATTGTACTAATTTTTCATATTTTAATAAAATATTAAATATTGATCAGTGTAATATTGAAAATATGTTTTTATATCATTGACATCGGTATAATAATAAATCATGCATTATTTTTAGGATCTTATAATGAGTGTATAGCAGATTTGGGTAATAAACTTTGCTATTGATATTTCCATTAATCAATTTACAATCGGGTCAATTATAATTGGCGAATTTATCAATTGCTTTTAACCTAAAAATCCGCAATAAACAACACGCACAAAACACACACAAACACAGACACACAACTAATAATAAATGTAAAACGTATTGTTTTATTCTGCTGTGATTAAACATTTTTGTTTGTTTCGTGAAATGACGACTGCCATTCATATTAATAAATTGTCATACAAACTATTTTATTTATTTTTGTTAATTAAAATACAATATTTATATATTTAACAAACAATTTATCTTTTTCAATGCGGCACTAATTAACTTTTTGCAATCATGTAAAAATATTGTTTGTTGTTATTTGGCATATTAAATAGAATATAGGATAGATATATATATGTCATTAAGGATATTTATAATTGATCAATTTATTATTTTTAATTAAAGCAAGAAAACATACAAATTCATTGTGCAACTGTTTGTCTGTTTTCAATTAAATTTTGCAAATTTTACAATTGATACATTTGATGTTTTTCCAGCATAGAGTTCATAAAAGTAATTAAAATTTTAGCTTGTAACTGCACTATTCTTTTATGTATTTTACGCTATGTAGTTTTAATAATGCAAACGAGATTAAAAAAAATGATTAATCATTCCATTTATTCAATATCTCTTTATATAAACAATTCCAAAATTGCATGTTTAGTATAAACCGATTAATAATTATTGCGAATTGCATACATGTGTTTAAATAAAAAAACAGCAACAAAATTATTTAATGAAAAACATCTCATAATGAAATAAAAGCAACGCGTAGATATTTTTAGCAAATTCAAGTACTTACACACAAACACACATAAAGAGGGAATTGATACTGATTATTAAAGGACAATGTTTATTCATTAATCAACAAACATGTAAATAAAAATTTAATACCCTTTTTTAACAAACAATTTTCTAGTAGAGTAACTTTTTCTTTCATGTAGCAATTTACAGAGTGATTACTGGCAATTTGAACGTGGTGTTTTAAAACAATATTTCATAAAAAACATGCTGTTAAATAATAAAAGATTACTCATACATTATTATAAACTGTAATTTAGTTTTGTTATATTATTAATTTGGTATTGATTGTTGGGTATCAAATTATAATGTAGATAAGATTTGGAAAATATAAGGTATGAAATGTTAATTAGAATGTTTTGAGGTTAATATTTTATTCATTAATTAATTTTTTTCATGAAAAATATCACGAAAAGTATTAGTAAATTACATTATGCAATTGCATAAACATAAAGTAAAGTAATTCATTAATAATAAAATTGAAACAAAAAAAAACATTTTGTTTTCAGCTTGCCCAAAATGGACACTAATAATTATTTCTATTACGCAATGATTATGTTTATATTGCTAATTAGAGAAAAACAATATCTACACTTAAAATCTATTACCGATAGTTCATTTTATACTAGTTAATTAAATTGTGGCTAAGATTTAGAAAATATAAGGTATGAAATGTTAATAAGAATGATTTTAGGTTAATATTTTATTTATAATTTCAGCATTAATTAATTTTTTTTATTCATGAAAAATATCATGAAAAGTATTAGAAAATTACATAATGCAATTGCATAAACATAAAGTAGAGTAATTCATTAAAAAAGTTGATGAATAAGTTGGGGAAAAGAGTAGTTTAATCAATAGAATGTGGAAATGCATTGCTGCACCTCAAAATGACAACAACAATTTAATTTATAATTCTAGTTGCATGTAATTATTTATTATGGTAATTACGAATGTAAAAGTTTTCTGCGCAGTGAGCAAACAATAAATTTTAATTGACGCATGCCTTTACCTCTTTCTTCCCATAATAATATTAACTGATAATAACTATAATTACTTCCTAACTTAAATTGACAACATCGTTTAGCATTTTGTACAACAAATAACATATTGCATTAATTATAAACTCGTAAAAATAAAGTTTTCTCATAAATTTATTCGTGATATTTTTATATGCTGACTGACGTGACATTTATTAATAAAAAGCTGAAATCTAGAAAAATTTATTAATCACGAAATTGATTCGTATCAAAATAACTTTTATACTGTTATAATTTAATTTTATTTGTTCGGGCATATTATTTTCTAATTTATAATCAATTATTTCTATAAAAATTTAATAGTATTTCGAGCAATAAAATTTTCGAGTTACAAGTAAGCCATAAAACCACTAAGCTACACATGAAATACTATTCGAATAAAATGATAAATTCAATGAGTTACGAAAATTTATTATCAACGTATTTCATTAATTAGATGACTAAATTTCATTAAAACAATAATATTATTGTTATAATATTATTTTATATATAAAGTAAACTAAAGCTTATACTATATGGATATTGAGTTTGTTTTATTTAAAATTATTTAGAGTTTGAATATTATTTTAATAGATTTTAACCAATAACAATGTTTTTGTTATATTATACAATAAAACGACTACATTGCTATCTAGTTGCATTTTTCATATTTGTTTAATAATAATATCTTATTTATTAGGAAGAGGAGAGGATTTCAAATACTTATATATGCTTACCATATATATGGATAGTGTGTGTTTTATTTAAAGTTATTTAGAGCTTGAATATTATTTTAATAGATTTGAACTAATAACAATGTTTTTGTCATACTATAAAATGACTAGAATGCTAGCTAGTTGCATTTTTCAGTTTTGTTTAATAATAATATTTTATTTATTAGCGAGAGGAGAGGATTTCAAAAACTTGTATATGTTTTATTAAAAATTATTTAGAAATTGAATATTATTTTAACAAATTTTAACTAATATCAATGTTTTTGTTATACAATAAAACGGCTAGAATGCTAGCTAGCTGCATTTTTCATGTTTGTTTAATAATATCTTATTTATTAGGGAGAGGAGAGGATTTCAATAACGCAAATATTGTAATATATGGCTAGTATGTGTTTTATTTAAAATTATTTCGAGCTTAAATCTTATTTTAATAGATTTTAACTAATAACAATGTTTTTGTTATACAATAAAACGACGATAATGCTAGCTAGCTGCATTTTTCATGTTTGTTTAATAATATGTATATTATTTATTAGGAAGAGGAGAGAATTTCAATTCAATAACAAAATTCAATTAAAACAAATTTCATGTAGGCAATTGATGCGTTAATAAATATTTTATACGCATTGATTACCATCGTGATGTCAGTTTATAATTGATATTTAATCATGCATCGACGATTTTACGTGCTAAACGGTAAGAAATAAAAATAACAAGGCGCCTCGAAAAAAGTTTGAATAACTTTAATCTAGCGAATATTTAAAAATGACCCTTTAAACTTTACTATCTAAGTATCCAAGAAGTTTGAAAGGTTCGTAAATTGGTATAAGTGAAATTGACAGTTATTTCAGCGACTGAATAGTATCAAGAAATCAATATGCGTGTGTGTATGTTATGGTATTGTATTGTATTGTATGTGTGCACAGCACATCCCCACAATAATTTTCAATTTTAACATAATGCAAAATTGAGTGTGTTCAAGTTCATATTAAATGTTTTTGCCCCAACTCGAGGTAAATTTACATCAATCACCTTTAATCACATTACGGGCTAATAAGTATGTTGAATAGTTGCTAAAAATAGAGCAAGGAGGAAGAGTTGCTGCTGTATAATTTATTAACATAATAGTTTCTATGGAACAGAAATTGACTAATAAGTAACATTAATTACGTGCTAATTGTTCGAAATGATGGGCTTATTTCGGACAAAAATTTGCATTCATTTAACTTGTCATGATATTTATTAATTTGCTCGATGAAATATGTACAAAATTTAAAAAATTTAAAACAAATAGAATTTTTATAGCATTCTTTTTATTATTGTATTCAGTAATAAAAAAAAACATTCACATAAAAAAAATAAATTTAATTTTAATTTAAATTCACAAAAATATGAAATCCAGGTTTATTACAATTTTAATTGTCTCTGACTAATTAATTTATAAATAAAAAAATAATCAAATTGAAACAAAAAACATTTTGTTTACAGCTTGGTTAAAATGGTGACTAATAATTATTTCTATTACGCAATAATTATGTTCATTTTGCTAATTAGAGAAAAACAATATATAAATTTCAAACCCATTACCGATAGTTCATTTTATACTATTTAATTAAATTGTTGCTAAAAACTTATAATTAAAATTTATTATAAAAGCTTTAATTTTGTTTCATGGAATGGCAAATTTAATATAATTATTTGACATTTAATATGAAAATTTGTTTTTCATTTATAAAATCAACGTTGCTTTGTTTCCATTTATAAAATAATACTGAAAAATTATTTATATAAACGTGATGTGTTTTAATTTAAAATTGTTTATAATGAAATAATGTAATGCACCATCAGCTGATACCAACATAAATATTTTACATGTAGTTAAAATTCATCCAACGAATAATATTTTTTAAATGAGCATTTGCTCATAAATAATAAATATTTGTTTTACTAATTTAATAAATTGATATCATTATAAAAAATTAATCATTTCATTCATTTTACTCAATGTGCAAATTTCTAAGTCATTTTCATCACTCCCAACTCTATGCTACAGTTAAAATTTGTGCTGCAGTGAATATATTGTTTCAAATTGCAGGACATATAGTTTGTTTTAATTTATTTTCGCGATCGATACATAAACGCTGCGTAATTAAAAATAATATAATTTATACAATTACATTTTTTGTCATTTTTCTGTAGTCGCCTTGCTAATAGTATAATTAAATAAAAAATGCTGTACTAGTAATGTACAAAGAAAATTTAATTCTTTTAGTGAAATATCACTACTGGAAACTGTTTCGCAATTACGCTTTTAAGAAAAGTAGTAATGATTTAGTTTTCCTTCTAATTTCTCTTACGTTCATTAAAAATATTATAAAGTGTTTTCTTTTTGTTATTGTTTGATTTAAAGAAGCAACCATTTTAAAATGCGTCTCGAGTGTTTGGGTCTGAAACCCTCCGAATTGAATGCTAATTAGAAGTTATTAAAACAAATAATTTTTTCTTCTAAAATTTAAATTGGAATTGTGGTATAGGTATTAAAAATTTAATTCTACATTACTTATAAGTATTTATTCAATGACATAATTTATCGGATATTGCTTTGAGCAGGCAGAGTATTTTTTTGCTTCTAAATAGAAATTCTAATTAAAAAAACGTTTTAAAAGGCAATAAAAAGATTGAATTATTTAGTTCGTATATAAAGTGCAAGGTGCAAACTTCTATAAGCTAACGTACAACAGACAAGAGTAACGCCAACTTAAAGAATATATTAACGCCAGCTCGAAAGGAAAATTGAACTCTCTCTCCGTTTTTAACGTTATTAAATTAGGGTTGGTTCTCTCATCATCCCTACTTCCTTCTTTTTCTTATTTACTTTGCACACTCTTCTCTAGAATAATACAAGTTCCAATAAAGCTTAAACCATATTGATTAACATAAATAAACATTCACAAATTATGAACACGTTATTAAATTTAAGTGGAAAGTTTTCTTAAACAAAATATTATATAATATCTATAAATCGGCGTTGTTCTCGATGTAGATAAGGCACGCTTATATTTGTATTAGTTTGTTTTAATCCGAAAATGCAATTAAAAGTATATACTTGATGATGAAATGATGTAGCTATATGAAGGCAAATTAGAGATTGAAGAATTTTGATCTTATAACAAGTAAACTGTAAAGCGCTCGAAAAGACCTGGAAACAACGGATTTGAATTTATTCATCTCAAGTGGAAGACTCGCACATTTTACGATTGATTCAATCTTGTCAAGAAGAGCCACTTTAGGATCATTTTGTCATTTCAACTTCGCCTCTGTTATGTTTTTATCAATCGGATGATTAATCATCGAAAAGCTGGTTAGATAATATCAAACCCAGCAGCAGGAGCAGCAGCAGCAGCAGCAGCAGGTTTCTCCATTTCTCCATCTTGTTTATTCTTATATTGTATTTTATTATTGTACGAGTATTGCATATTGTATTAATATATTAATTCAGAATAATAGTATCATACAATATGTAGTAACATATTTTCCATTATTTATAAATGAGTTAATAACATATTTTCAATAAATAAACAAATAGAAACAATGTGCAATAAAAGGCGAAATGAACGTCAGATACATGAAGAAAAACGTGCAGTTGGGGAACAGTTTTGTGAGAAGGACTAGAAAGGGCAGTAAATGTTCTATGAACGAACGTTCTTGTACAATGTACGTGTATGGATGTGTGTGTGTGTGAGTGTGTGTGTATATGTTATACGGGTTATACTATACTACGTATATACAACGAACGACGACGACGGTATAAGGTATAAGCATTGAATGAGGATCGTTCGTTACTTCGTTGCGCAATATTTTTGTTGAAATTTAGATTTGCACATCGTTTCCCTCAAATAGGTTCCTAATAGAAAACTGCAGGTAAAGTTCGTAGCTCATATCAGCTTTTATGTAAGCCAAAGTGTCAACTTTGGCAAGAGTTCATAAATACTTTATTTAAAAGTGTTTTTTTTATGTATGAATTTTCAAAAGCTATTTTATACAAGATTCCAAAAGGAGTCAAGTTTGCATATAGCCCTCACTCCCCAGAGATAGATGAAAAAGAATTTTCTTCTTTTTATTTATAATTTTGTGCAAGCGTATTACATAAATTAAAGCACTTTTGGTTTTAGTTTTCAGCTATATAATTTCTAATATATTTTGTTCAATTAGTATTCCTCTTATCTAAATGTTCTTGTGCTACATAAATAGCATTTCCTGAAAATTAACATCTAGCAGTTAAACAAGAATTAATAATTAAGTTAAACTGCAATTAGCATTTAGGTTATATTTTTTTCTTCTTAGTTACTTTCCCGCTCTTGCCTTGCTTATTTACTTAATCGTACTCTAATTTTATTTTTTTGTTATCGTTCTTTGTTTCGTTCCTAGTTTTAATTAAACATTTAGCTTTTATCAATTGGAATGAACGTAAGGAATTGAATCTATTCGTAAAGATGTGTTGTTTATTGCGAATGGCTGTTAATGCGGAGTCTGCAGTAAATAATACATCACTCCAATTTCAGCTAACTCAATTTTACACCAAGGCAGGTTACATTCCCCCACCGAACTTGCTTTTACCTCATCCCACAATCGTCAACCAGCCTCAGAGAATAAGGGTTGCTTACATTCAGCATTGTGTCGGAGAGCTCTAAACAAGTATTATGATACATTAATCTATAATTTATTACCTTGTGCTAGTACATGCATGTGCATTGTATATTGCTTTTAGTTTTCCACGTATTACTTAGACAATAAATCGTATAAGTAGATAAATTGCTTTAGTTGTTATCACTAAATTTACTCTGACGTTACATTATAGAAGAAAAGAGTCATTTAGGAACGTGCTCCGATTTCCATTTAAGCATCGTGCTTGACACTCGATGGCCACATAGTTTGCGGTTAGAGTGCACAAAAATGTGCTGATTTTGTTCGCATTTTAGTTGACACGTGACATGAAGCGACAAAAGAGAATAAATTGAATTATTTGCAACGTGTGTCTCTTATTTAATGACCGATTGACAACAGAAACAATCATTCGTTTTCGTCAATATGTTGTGTGTTGTTTGTTCGTTCATTTGCTCATTCGTTCATTCGTTCATTCGTTCATTCGTTCATTCGTTTGTTATTAATAATCTCTTATTTTATAAATAAGGTATGTATGTATTCATATTACTATAGGTATAGAGTATGTACTCTCGTACGAGAGTAGCATATAGTTGATTATAAATTTAATGCACAGTTGGAATTAATCAGCAGGATTCCATACATACATATTCTTCCTGCTGCTTAAACTACGCTTTATTTCAACCGCTATTATCGTGTTGTACAAATCAAAACGATTTTTATTATTTTTATATGAATTTATATTTATTACTTCTCATTTTCATTTTCATTTTCATTCATGTTATTTATCAATTACATATTATCAATACATATATCCTATTTTTACTACAATAGACAGGGTACATATTGTTATTCGTGTGTGCAGTTTGTAATATATGCATATGTATAATTAATAATCTTTCTTAATATAATTGCTCTACAGACAATTATTACTAATTAACTGTTTGGTTAGTTCTATCTTTTCTAGCACGCTAAAATTAAGATCCCTGTCACTTCATTTGTTATTATCCACCAATTTGGAGCGCGTCTAGATTCTCCAAGTAATAACTATTTTATAAATAGTTGGTTTAAACTTTGAATCTTACATGTTTCTATTTTAATATGCAAGCTTTAAACACTATGCCAATGTAAGGTAGCACATACACTCCCAATAGATTTACACAAAACTTTACACATATATAATTTATTTTAAACTAATTTTAGAATATAAGCTAATATAATGTATAAATACATTGCGTAATTTGCAATATAATGCATGTGTAATGTATTTTATCTGCAAACTATTTAACAATAATAAAATAAGTTACTCATGTCGAAATGCAAATAATTTACTATACCTCATTTTGGATGCAATTTTAATGATAATACGTGAAGCCACAATTAATATATGTATATGTTTGGAACATGCAGAATAAAAAAATATATATTGTACATCCATTTAAATTAAATGCAAACAAATTCATGATTTTTTGTAATAACATTTAAACAATATATACATTACATATTTATATTTATTGTATGTACAATATTTAAAAGATTTATATAAAATATATATATAATATAATGTGAATACTTTCATTTCATTCAATTATAATTTGAATAAAAAAAAGTATTTGGTTGATTAATTTTGTGAATTTAAATAGAAGCAAAATTATTGATTTTGAATTATTATCAAAAGCGCGTATATATAATTTATAAAAGAATTTCTCTTTCATACGATAATATAAAGCATTGAATATTGCTCTTAGCCTAGAAGTATAACATTCTGATGTATACATACCAAACAAACGAGCAAGTAAAGAAGAAGAAAAAAAATGATATAAATGTCTGAGAAAATTCGCGACTTTCGCTCACAGTCGAATGATTTACGGAACATGCATTTTAGACAATGGTAGTTCTAATGAATACTATTTGCATATCTTCCCCGTTACTTTGTGTCGGTTTATGTCGTGAACTGTGTAAGTATTCAGGCCTCCGCTTTTCATAATTAACTTAACCCAACTTGTCACGTTAAGCGATGCACAAGGAACATCAATAGTATTGCAACAATGCAAGATGTTGCATTTGAATATATACACAACAAAAGCAATATAAAAAGTAAACGAGTTTTGTTTGAAAACCTTTTCGAGAGCAAATTTGCAAATCTCAACTGATTGCCAATTTACTTGTCTCCTATTAACATGCAAAATTTTGTATTAAACCAAATGGATTGGACACAACCAATTTGATAACGTTTCAATTCAAATAGATATGTAATTTCACACAAAACATAATTGTTCTGAATTAATCGCAAACGTCCTTTGATCAAAGCCAAAGTGATATTTTGATGTAATTGCATATGCATATTAAATAAAATAAATAAATAAATAGATGTAAATAAATAAATGAATAAAACTATTTTATTGCATTGTACATACATACATATTAAATGTATTGTGTTGTGTGTTTGTTGCAGTTACTAACTCGTTATTAACGCATGTCGCATTATTTGTTTAACTTGTTCTCTTGTTAGTTATTAATTTAGTTTTCTTCTTTTAATTTTGTTTAAATTGTATAAATGAAAAGAATAGAAACGACGGTAACATGCTATTTCTATTAGGACATTCAGAACGTGACCAGAAAAGCAAGTAATTAGTTTTATGGCGCCAGCTGTCCTAAACCAGGACTAGGACTGATCATCCACGACGCGTAGCTCAAATGAGACTACTATTATTTCATTCATTCTTTTCCGTTCTTTTATAACTGGCTATACAAAGCTTATTGCCTACTGTACCAAAACCCAACAACATTTAATATATAAGATGTTGATAAAGAAATAGAACAAAAAAAAAACTGTAGATTTTTTCTCTCGTTGAAATGTAATAAAGCAAGCGCAGAAATAAATATCAATGCTGAAAATGTATGCATAGAAAAACAAGTCAGTTTAACCCCCCCAAGTCTAATACAACAAACCAATTCTTAACAATGCTGAATATATTATATGAATAATTCAGCTTGAATCGATAGAAAATATAATGAATTTTTCCTTATCTGGAAACAATTCACCAATGCTATCGATTAAAAGTAAACATTGCCTCGTTCCTATCAAACATTAGAAGAACATTGAATGATGATTTAGTTTTATACCTTATATACGAAAAGTTATTTAGCTTGTGTTGAACCAAATACCAAGATAACTGAGGTTACGATAGGACAAAATTCTCCAGAGACGAACCTAACTCATAAAAGAATATTTCTTTCTTCATATCTGAAAGTTGCAGACCTCTAAACCACAACTGCAGACCTGTGGAGCGATTGTTGATCCTGAGGGGTATATTCGTTTAATGTTGGGTCACTTATATTGATCACTATATTAATGTACTCTACACGGAAAGACGAATTGATTCAATGGCAACACATTTTTTATACTTTCATTTTATAAACTATCAACTATATAAAAACTAGGGAAAATATCCCATGATAAATAACACATTTATCTATTCTATTACAATATATTCCATCAAAACGTTTTAATAAATCATTTACATTATTGTACTTATACGTCTATACGTAGATGCTGCTATAGAGGTGTTATAACTAATTATATTTATAATATTCAATCAAAATTTTCTAATTACGTTCATAATTTATTAACTAACGAAACTGTTCCCAACTTTTCATAATTAAAATTAATTTAATATCACTGGATATTATATAATATTTTTTCATTTTAAATATATAGCGCGCGTTCTATGTAGTATGCAGCAGTATGGAGTTAGGTATACCTATAGGTAGCTAGGTAGGTATATTAATATTCAAGAAAATTTAATAAAGTTTTAGTCAATATATTAATAGAGTAAAAGGAAAATTCCATACACCTGAATATCACTTGTCATACATAAAACCAATTTAAATTAAATTACGAGTATATAAGCGCGTTAACAAAAAGATTTCCCTCAATACACATAAAAACTATTAGAAATATTTATTAGCACAAGTTAGCTATTAACAAAATAATGTCTATGTTTAAATTTTGCATAACAAACTTAGCCATTTACGTTAAAACGAAAATTATTAACGTAAAGCGATAAATTCTAATATATACATGCATGTATATAGAGCATATTTTTCATATATAGCACACCCCATCCCAATATTAATTTTGGGTTGGATAATGTGGTGGTGTATATCTTAAATTCATCACATCAATATTACGTTACGGAATTTATTTCAACACAGAGTGTAGCAAACAAATGAGTGATAATAAAGAAGCTTGAGCGTAGCTAACATTAAGGGTAATCAAAACATAATAGGATAGAGTCCGACTTAGATAATTAACTCATTTACAGACATCAGTGTTCTCAAATTCTCAAAGTTCATACGGGTTCATTATTTGAGAAGTAATTGTTAGCGGCTCGTATACAAGGAAATCTTGTCTCATCTTCGTGGTCAACCCACGTTCTTCAACCCCTATTTTATGCCGTTGAAACGACACTCCACTTTACACTTCCCCCTCGATTTTCACACAAAATCTTACAATATTCGTAAATCATAAAATATGTGACATATAAGTCAATAGAAGATGTACATATGTTATGTTAAAAAGTTTTTTTTCTTCTTGAGAATTTATTTCTTAGAAAATGTGATTGACACGACGCTTCAATTGCTATGCATGCGCTTTTTTCTATTATTTTTAATGCCGGCGAGGAGAAAATGTAAAAAATCAGCAAAAAATCATAAAAAGCGAGTGTTCGTTCGATCGTTGTTATTTTAGCTGTTATGAAATTTAGATTAAGGCCGTGAATGATTCATACGCGAATAAAGGGGTGAGGGTAATAATCAACCAGTGTTTTATTCATTCATACTAGTCGGCTATATAGAACCGAATCTACATTAAAGTGTAAACTAGAATAGCCACGGCGGGAGTAGCAACTGCAGCAGTAGGAGCATGAGAGGCAGCAGTAGCAGGCAGCAGGAGTAGCAAGCAGGCAGTAGAAATACGTGTACGTATAACAACACACAGCACAGAAACAACGAAGCGGAGCGGCGCGTCTGTGACCAAGCCAGCCATGCTTTGCTATGCCATGCCATGCTATGCCAACCAAGCCAGCCAGCCAGCCAGCCCAACTCTCCGAGCCAAGCCGCTTCTGCTACTTCATCAACTCCGAGGCAAGAATGAAAAATGTAATAAGCACACGAAACTTTCATGCAAATAAATGCAAAAGATCCATTCGGGCAGCCGAATAAGCTATTATTAATTTATCCATTCTCTTGAGAATCTCGGGCCGACGACCGCAAAAGAATAAAGCAACGAAACGCATTCAAATTTTGTATTAGAAATTAATTTTGCGCATAATTGTTATATAAATGTAAACTTTGAATCTAACAAAATGAGTTTCATTGTGAAATCAAAGTTCATCATCATTGTCGATTCAAAAGCGTCATCTTTCATTTTAAGGCATGCATGCATCGTATGAAGAGAACTTTTGGTTTTTGCATGCCCTATCTATTATACACGTGATATTGAACGTACTGCGATGCGGTGGTCGTCGTAAAACCAAGCTGGGTAAACATAGATAGACTGCACGTCACCGGAATTGTTTGATCATGCAAATTGTAGATTAAAATCAATTTCACATTCAAAATTACACAAGTGTCGGATCCCGATTATTTTCTCGAAATATAATAATTGAAAATATGTATCTATCTTTTTATATTCTATTTTACCATCATTATCATTGATCGAGAGGGGGGCTTCAATATACATACTATATAATACGTGTAATATACAATACACACACATATTATACTACCTACTATGAGAGGGAATGTAACATATATAGTGAAAAAATAAAATAAATTTCAAATTAGCAACAACAAAGTGTTATGTTCGTCTTAAATCAACTAATATGGTAAATCTCAAGGGAAACGTATACTCGACTAGTGTAGTCCAATTCAAACCATACATTATACGTGTGTGTATTTGTATTTCATTGCTTCGCTGTAGAACTGCGCTGCAATATACAATGTCGTTGAATTAAACAGCAGCAGCAGCGCTGCGTGTTTCGATTCATGTAGTTGTCTTCGTCTCACAAAACCAATTAGCAGTAATGTACCATTCTGTCAGCGCTTAATTAGCCGCTACCGTAAGATTATCCTAGATGGGGAAAGGGTGGGGATGATGAAAAGTGCCAATAACTTTTTGATAAGGCACGATAAACTAACGAATGTTGAAATGAATGTGTTTGTGCATGTATATGTATATGTATATGTATATTGTATACGTATAGTACTACTCCTACATTCGTCTACTTATATGTACACGTAAATACATGTATTGTACGTATATCTAACTAAACTAAACTAAAATAAAGTAACGTAAAGTAAATTTATACACAATATGCAATATATATAATAGAATAGTTGTTTCATTCCTAACAGCAGCAATGCATGTGTTTGGTGACTGTTTCTGTTAGTATCAAAGTACTGCTTTCTCTGCTACTACCGCAGTATTTTGATATGCAGGCAAACGAGTCGCTGGAGCGCACCTAACGGGGAACATTGCGATTTGGGAATAACATTAAAGCGATACTATATACGCTCCATTGAAATATATACCTAAGATACTTTTCCTTTATTACCGCTACCAAGATTTAAATGAAACATTTGCTCCAAAATCAACTGACTTGTTTTTGTTAAGTGGTCAAATATCCACGAAATACAACAACACAAGAAACTTCAATACCAAACAATAAATGTGCTATATACTATATATACAATAACTGAAAACGGTATTGGCTATTTTAACAAAGTTGCTGCATTATAAATATTGATATTTATATGTATAATGGAGCAATATGGAAATACAAGATGATAAATTTCCATACTGCATTATAAGATATAAATATCTTTAGGGCAATAGCATTACAAGTACTACAAGAGGAAGAATAGAGAACATCGAGAAGTACCCCAATCGTTCGTATAATTTACTGCAAATGAAAACATTGAAATATTCACAAGAACGTTAGGGAAAGGCATATGGCGATCATAAACTGAATTTTCCGACAAAAACCTGCAACTCTTAACATATAGCGAAAACGAAAATTGCTTATTAATAAAATGCTCACTACACGTATATATACACAATTACACACTACAGTATAAGTGATTAGTTAAAACTATAATATTTTATCATTTTATAATAAAGCAAGCGTCGCTTCATAATAGGTTTTTCAGCAGTTCCAGGAAATATTCAAGTACATGACCCTGGTTCATAGACTTACCGCAACATATATGCAGAAGCCCTTTAACTGAGTTGACACCCCGACAGGGACAGATCGATACTATCCGAATAGAAGCGGCATGCTACCATAACCGTTAAAAACGAAACAGTTTTCAAATAATCCAACAGAATGGAACCTTATGCCGTTTCAAGCTTTATACATATGATATTATTTCACAGACGCTTTCTACGAATTGCTTTAATGACGAATCTAAACCGTATTATTTCTATAAATAGGCAATAACCCGAATGTGTTATAAAGTGAAATAAAATAATAGGAAAAAAGAGAATTGTTTGCGTTTTCACTTGCTTTTGAAAAAAAAATGCTTTAAACTAGCCACAACTTACACACTTCTAGACATTGCGAGACCTTCCATGACCGTTCGGTCATATATCTCAAACTACAAACGTTTCTTGTCTAGCGGTTTTTGTCATTCTGCAATACATGCCTTAGCTTTCATTGTGGTTTCTGGCAAACGATACAAGTGCTACAATTCATGACGTCCAAGAAACAAATACACAATTTTTCTTTTCAATTTATTCATAAAACTTTTAGAGCAACGCTTTGTTAAATAATACGTCTTAACTCATATTTTACGCAACGTAAAAATATAAAATGAACTTTTCATGCAAACAGAAATATTTATGAGCTATAATTAGCTTCGTAGCGCATTTAATAATATTATGCAGACGGCAATTAATTAAAAATTACTTTAATCAATCATACGTTAAGATATTTTCCATCTACAATATATAAAGCAACCATTTAAATAGATGTAGCGAGTTGACTATAGTAAATTGTTTATTTTATTGTATGCCATACATATTGCGTTACTATCAGCAATTGTAAATTGAATGAATGTTGTGTGCGTGTACAGAGTATCTAGAAGCAGCAGCAAATATTCTTTACAGGAAACGTAAGTTGTCGGCTCAGTCGGAAATGATTCCTTTACAGGATTAATCAGATTATAAACTGTTTCAAATGTGATTGCCGTGAACAAAAAGTACATACATATATACATATTGTACAAACATATGTACATATATAGGTGTACGTAATTCATTATTTACAACTACACTTTCTCATTTATGCAGCAAATTATTTCATGAATAATTTAGATACAAAGCAATAATTCTGTTCAAGAGTTTGGCATTATAAATAATTTAATTTTTTATTCGGACCGACGAGACGCAAAGTTTATGAAGAATTCACTCAAATTAAAATACCTGCTGAACGGAATTTTGATTGCTTCAAGCCAGATGACTGCTGGCGCTCTGAATTTTTAAGTTTTTCATTTTCATTTTACTAAAATAGTTTCTGAGATGATATTTTATTGTATGGGACTTTTGTTTTGCATGTTTCTCTAGACAAATACTCATCAGCATTGCTTATACAAAACGAAATTAATGAAAATCACTGAACCGCTTGATTAGTTAGGCTATTAATCATCGGGCAAGTTTTCCCCTAAACCGAGATTTCTAAATAAATGAAAATGACTGATGACTTAACAAACAGTTAGTACTACAGATAATTTAAGTAGACAACTCATAAGTAAGGACAGAGCGTAACTCGACAAGAGAGCTTCGCTACTTCACCTTAAATATTAAATGCTTAAATAAAAAATTCACAAACGGTAGCAGTGTAAGATGTCAGAAAGCTTTGTAAAGTTAAAAAAGCTCAAATGTATATGATATAGTCGTATACATGATACCACTGGGACTGTTAGTCTTCTCAAACAAGCAACACTGAATGTCTCTACAATCCTTTACATTTTAATTACATTCGGTCTTAAAAGCCAATAAACTTTCGTTAACTAGCATCTCATAACTTTTGCACTTCGTAAAATGTTTTTCCGCACACCCCTTTCCTTACTTAATAGAACCACGACAATGTTCTTGCTTGAATCATTTTATTCACAGCCATGAGCTAGGTAGGTAGGTAGGCATGTAACCATATACGCTTTTTGATTCGATTCAAGCTGTGAAATTTAATGATAATATGTATGTTATATACTATACTATAGTATATGTGCGGTTTGTGTAAAAACCTAAATCTCTCTGTGTGTAAACTTTATACCTATGTATAATGTTCATAAAAAAATTCATAAACATTTACATTAAATATTATGTTAAATAATGGACATTTTTTGCACGGTACGCAGGCAGCGTTTTTGTTGATAATTCAAATATACGATATGTTCAAAATTTAGTACTATAGCCAGCCAGGATGGTATTATCGATGGAAACCGTTGTGGATAACCCTTGGGCGATGTCCGAACAGGGATTGTGTATTCATTGGGGTGCTTTCATTAAAATAAAGCCCATAGTATTATTAGTTAAATATGCATTAGTTACACTAACTTTCAAAGCATACATAAATTTATAATAACTATTATAACACTTGGAAATAAATTATGATTTAAGTATGGTGCTGTCAATAACCTTACTCATTTATATTATACTATAGATTTATAAACTGTCTATTTTAATAAGTTTGAATATTAATAAGCATTGTTATTATCTACCAACCAAATTTGCATCAAAATTTCCTCATTTTTTTGTACATTCAAATATACAAAAGATTGATGCTGATTTTTCAAATTTCATCTCACTAATCGCACTAACTAACTAAAATGTTTATAAAATTCTGATAAAGGTTATTAATAATTATGTCTGTAGATAAAGTTGTGTTCCAGGCTAATTATTAAATTGAATCTCAAAACAATTTACAAAGTACTTTGTGGAATTTAAAGTAGATGCAAGTAAAGGTTTTGATCTTAGCTAATAGGAATGTTGTAGAAATATGTCATTAGATGTATTTCAAGAAAATTTAACGTAGAACACATGCATAACTCTAAAAGCTTCCTTTAGTTAAACTACATTGGAAAATCTAAACCCTGTACTTAGTCTGAGGGGAATACAAATTTCAAAATTTCGTTAAAAAGTTGGAAAATTGCTAGTGAAGAAGATGGGTTGCAACTACCTTCAAGTACTTAAATTGCAGCTTGAAAACGGTTTACTTTACCTATCTAATACATTACTTTGCGAAGACGACACGGATTTTTTTTTCGTAACCGCGTTCATGTACTTGTAGGTCCCATATACATATACTCGTACATATACGTATGCATAACTGAATTTTTCTTCTTTAAGCATAATTTACCTAGATGTATACGTTTGTATATATTATATTGATGTAGGTGGTTTCATAATACACCTATGTTATATCATCTACGTATATATATAGATATATATATTGTAGATTCATTCGCCACCACAAATGTAATCCCGCTGTATTCAATTTCAAACAAACGAACTACGTGTGTATGAAAGAGCTATCAAAAGCAGTGCATTGTAATTCACTTAATTTTTGGAATAAATCAATTAATAACGCAATGGTCAACCACTATCGCGGTAATGCATTTTGGCTTTTAGTTTAATAATTCTCCTATGGGATTATATTATGGATAGGGCTCACATTTTTTATCATATATTTTTCAAAAATATTTTCGATATAAGCATATAGTTTCCGGATATGAAATGAAATATGTTGATGGATGCATCCACTTTGAGTACACTCGTAAGAAAAATTTATTTTTAGAAATTGCAACACTGGGGAAAAGTCAATTTTTATACTAGACTATATATAATGTAATAAAAAAAACAATATCAACATAAAGAAAAAAAAAGACTAAAATGAACGTATATATTTCTTCCACGCCTTCTAACACAATCTCATGGTTTATGAACTGATGTATTTTCCCCCAGCAAATTTTCAATTATAGATTCAAACAATGAAATCATAATTTTTTATTGATAAATTAGTAATAAAATAAATTTCACTCAAATATTATGCTTTCGCGTCTTTTTTTTTCCTCCCTTTCACAGAATGTTTTGACGTTGATGTATTGTCTTTTTAACCAAAGAAATGTCTTTTTCAAACCTAAACAATGTGTTTTTTATATTAGATAATGGGATGCTATAAACATCAGAACGAATGTCATAATAATAAATAAGAAATTAAATTAATTTGATTTAATTTGATAAGCAGCACGTTTTTTTTTCGTCAAATGATTGTTAATATTATATAAAAATAGATCAACATATAGTACGTGCATACGTACAAACATACACATATCCACATTAATGTTAATGGATAGAAATGTGTATGTATGTATGTATTGTTTAGATGTGTGAGTATGTGTTTGTCTCTGCATGTGTGTATGTGTGTGTCATGAATTAATGAAATTCAATGAGTCTAGCACGAAACAATTTTGTCATGCAGTTATTTTAATAGAATTCCATTGGCATACAATGAGCATATTTGCACTCAAAGCGAAAATTTCAAATATGTCAGCTTGAATATGATAGCAAAAACAGTACGTACAACGCAACAAAATGTTGTTGTGTATGTATTTGTGATCAGCTTTCGAGTATGTGCCCTAGAGGTTAAAGGGTGGCGTTGTGGCCTACATCAAAGGCGCTTCTATCTTTGATGAACGCCATGCGAGACCAGACCAATGAAAAAGATTTATGCATTAATTGCAAATTACAAATGCAAATATGTTAAAATGACTATCCATGAAACCACACCATTTTAAATTTAAATTAATTAAACATAACGTACGTATGTACTATATATGTTATGTATGTATGTTAGTATACTATAGCGAGTATAGCTATAGACACTAAATTCGGTTATTATATTGTAACAAACATATGATATTGAATTATTTCTAAAGTGAATTAAAACACGTACAGTGAGGAAGTCCCGAGTTGATTTATTTAAATAAATCATGAGATTTGTGGTCGTTAAAATATTGTTGTTAGAAAAATAAATTTTATGACAATATAAATAACGGACATCGTCACGGGCAAAATGGAATTTAAAAGTAGGAGGGTGGACTGGGGTGTAAGAGGAAAGCCGGGCGCGTTGCAGATTGCAGTCATATAAATGTAAATTAAAAAACTTGCTCATTTTTAAATAATGGTTCAACGTTTCTCTCAAATTCACGGATCAGAAACAGCAGATTAGAAAACAAGTTTTCTTGAGTTGTGAATTAAATTATTTCATTGCGCGCTTTCACTTTACTTAAGAATATTTTTTCTTATTCCGGACACTTCATCTTTTAAATTAGCGCTGCGCATTAAATTAGTCGAATGCCATAAGGACAAAACACTTACAACTGGTCATGAATTCTAAGTAAAATTCCAAATGTATTTGCTCGTAATCAGATTAAATAATCTGCTTCTTAAAATCCCACTGACTTAACGCCGTTCCTTCCGCACGTCGAAAATGCTCTCCTACTTCTACTTTATTTTCTATTAATAAAAAAAAAACGTACGAAAAAAGGAAAAAACGAAAGAAACGAAACGAAAATGTAACGCACCACCACAACGTCTTTCTTTCTCAAAGCATCATAAACAACACTGGGAGTTATAAAATATTTACGGAGTCACGATCCGGGCGGTAAAATAATTCATTCTTAGAACGGCCTAGCATTCTCTTGGCATGCAGTCCAAAAGATATTTCCGCCTGCCAGGGCTGCATCCTAAAAGCGTTACGCGAAAAACTTTTCAACGATAATTAATTACACAATAACCATCTAATTTGTACGTAATATTTGACAATTACCCACTAATTGATTGATTTTCTCCGCTTATTAAAAGTCATAAAATATTGTATATTATATATGATATATAAGTAAGTGAATAAAAATATGTAAGTACATACACATACATACATACATACATTTAATACTAGGTAAGCAAATGTTAAAATAGATAATAGATAAAATTGAAATAGTAAATAGTAAAAAAATGTAATAAATTGAATGAATTACCTTAGATGGACTGCAATTGTTCACATGAAGGTTTGTTGCCGTCATTGGTGGAGCAAAGCTGGGCACAGAAAACGGTACAAACAACATCGGTGTTGATGATGTTGTCGATGATACCTGTGGTAATATTTCTGTATTGGAATTTGAATCACGACAGTGGCAGGTCGTCACGACCAATTGAGGTCCTTGGACGTGGTTTGCCGCAACTGTTGTTGACGGTGTTTGTTGGTTAGAAATAGTTTGTTGTTGAACTGTCGGTAATAATAATTGTGTATTAAATTGATGTGGTTGTTGCTGTTGCTGGTGCTGTTGCTGTTGCTGTTGCTGTTGCTGTTGATGTTGATGCAATTGCTGCTGTTGCTGCTGTTGCTGTTGTTGATTTTGTATTGAAGGATACGGTTGGTTCCTGTTGATATTTGCAACTCGTGTTCGAACAGGTCCTGTTTGATTTGTTGTACAGCTTGGACTTGAAGTTCGTCGCGGTTTCCACACCGCGCACGGGTACACGCCAACAAGGCTGTAACCCACGAGGACCGGTGATGAAGCCAAGGCAACAATTTGACGGGAGCCGGTTTAAAGATGAATTTGGTGTAGCGTTGTCCGCAACACTACTAAATCTCTTGCAACTAACCTTATGGTTCACCACACATCCAATAGATACAATCACAGCACCGTCACACACAAACACATACGCAAAAAACTTTTTGCCACGAGGTTTCCAACTGAAGTAAAGTGCGTTGATTGTAATGCGTGTTCAATGTGTTGCTCATGTCACGTGGGCACGCGCCGCGCAGGCGGAAGTAGTCCGCTTGTATCAAAACAACAACAATGCTCCGGCACGATGTCTATGAAAAAGTCTGAAAAAGTTTTGCTCGTTCGTTGTTTGTATTTATTTTTATTTTGTTAATATATTTATATATGTATATATTTTTTATTTGATTTTGCGATTAGCGATCGTGGAAGATTGGCCACGTCGCGTTTACTTTTATGGCAGGTAAAGTGCGGCGCGATTCAGCTCGCAGCCGACCGATAAATAAGCAGCTACAGAACAGCTCGGACGGCGGAGGCCGGAGGCGGCAACGCGCGCTCACTAGGATGAGCGAGGCGGGCGTGTCGCAGGCTCCCTGAAGCCCAACGCCAGCGCAATCAATGAAATATACACTATACATACAGTAAAGTACAGTACAGAACTGTACCGACACACGAAAACTTAACCCTTAACTTCTTAGGCTTCGCTGCCACAACGATACAAAACCCAGTTGCAGTCAACGAAGTTTCCGGCTTTCCACAAGCGGCATTCACTGAAACATCTGAGTAACTTGTCATCAACAAACCAACATTGCATTACAACTTGCAACTTGAATGAATCTTAAACTTACAAAACATAACAACCACATAACATACAAATTATTGACCTGTATAACAACACATCAATAGCAACAGTAACATGCGTAACTCTAACACGTGTTATGTGAACATATCGCACTCATAGTGCATCGTAGAGCTTTATATCGCCATGCATCGCATCTCATGTCATGCACAAACTTTATGGTGAACAGTGAGACGTGCTGCATAATATACAATGTGTGCTTCTATATACGAGTATTTGCATCAGATTTGTAAGAACATCTACGTTGTTTTATATATAATATTATACGATAGGTAGTCTAGTAGTATACATATATTCTACTTGTATAGATATGATATTAAACTTACAATATTACCTTATATTATTACGAATATGATAACTAACTAACTAACTAACTAACCAACTATTCTATACTAAGTACATATGTATTTACATATTACATGCATACTAGTTTAAACTAAAATAATCTACGAAAAGATATCATCATCATTTTAATTCAATTTCATTTCATTTCGTATGTATTGTAGTCTAGTCTAAACTATAGATTTATCATATCATCAGATATACCATAAATTAGATTCAATCGAAACAACCATTTTGTTATTCCATCTTCTTCTTCTTTTTTTCCTCTTTAAAGAAACAGAAACTTATTACTGTGTTACCGTCGCTGCTATTACAATCAATTTGCCTTTAAATTTTACGTTCTTTTGTAAATTCCTTTTTGATTTCAATTTTCCAAATTTCTCCTCAATATATACGTATACTAACATTATACATGTGCTCCGTGTATTATACCGTGTATTATACGCTACGTCCAAAAGAATAAAGGTAAAATAAAGTAAATGCAATTAAAGTATGTATGTACTTGTAGAATTTTGAATATAAGAAAAGTTTCAGCGAAAAGATAGGGATGGGTTAGTGGCAGGATTGTTCACAGTATTACCAGATGCGAGCAGCTTTTGTTGGAATAACGTTTCAGTCCAAACTCGTGAACATCTCACGTGATTTATGCACCTTATAAAGAAGTCGCCACGGAATGCGAAAGCGGGGTTGTGAAACCACTTTGTTGCAATGAAATGAAGAGGAAAATGAGCTTCAAATGAGCGTAACTACTGCAATTTAATATCATACACGTCAGAATAATGAGCGATTTTGTCAAATGTCCGAACAATCAAATAAAATATTATAATAATATAAAGCGCGCGTGGTAATAATTTACCATTTTCTTGCAGAAAATTAACACCATAATCTTAAATGAGCATATTAAATATTCAAGGGTAATTGATTCGATAAGCTTAATGTTCATTTTAAGCTCGTGTAACTAGCACGATGCTATCCTCAGCGTTACTTATTTATGTCTTTCACTCAAATAAATTCATAAATGTCAATCCAGAAAGATCTAGCAACAATGAAAATTTAAACAAACAATTAACAATTTATTTAGCAATTACATACTGTACTACTAGGCGTAATTTCATGTGAATTAGATGTTAGATTTTCTTCTAGATGTAGAATACATTACCATGCTACAGACAGTAATTAGTATTAATTGATTATAACCAATGAGAAATGCATCATATTAAGATTTGAAATTTTCAATGTTTTGACTCCCCAAATGCTAGGAGTATCATACAAAGGGAATCTACAAACAAAATGAATAAACAAAAACCGGATTACGCCTGTGCTTTGAACGACCTTTGCTAAAGCGGGGGTGACATCCCTCGCCCTCGCTAAACAAATACATTCAGCAGCACTGTTATTCATGCAGACGATCCTTAAGACTGATCTAGTAGTGTGTGGTAGAGTTTAGCCTCAATGCCCAATTTTAATCATTTAATATAACCTTTTCACAGTGTAAATATGCTTGACGAAAAAGAAGACGAAAAGAAAATGTTTCTTATTGGAAGAAGAAAAAATTGTTAAAACAAATATTAGCGATATACAGAAGCAGTTATGAAAGGAGGAAGGAGGAAGGAAGGTAGCTTAAATCTATCCATAGACAGGTTGGTCCACCACATTACCACACTCTGTGAAGCTTGGTCACGACCTGTCGATACCACTAGACCTGAATAAACAGACTCACCACAGACGCGGCGATGGAGAAAATTGGCAAACTTAATCGATGAACCATCATGAACGCTCTGTTGCCTCATGACCATTACAATGCAAAACAAATATTTTCTTCACTTATTCGCCCTTTCCTGCTCCATAAATATAAACATTAATAAAAAGTTGCTACCTGAAATTTTTTGAATAAAAAAAGTTATAATTGTGTTATTAAACTTTTGATCTTGAATATTTTAATTTAAACGCGTTAGGTTCAAAATGTGTTCATACTTGGTTTTTATTTATCACAGAAAAGCAATATATATATTAAAGAAACAGCTTGATGGGTTTCCTTGTCGCTTGGCCCCACTTGGCACCAGTTCGCGTCATCTTCCCCTGCTGCTACTTCTTCCGCTAGCCCAGTCGGTTGATTTCCCTCAGGGTCTCTCGTTTTGCAGTGCGCGATTATGTTAAGTGGATATGAAATTCACTGCGTTCTCGTCAGAAACCCGACGAAAATAACTTTAGATTAACCCTCAAGACGGTAACGCTTTTATTCATCAACTATTAGTACGCCATTGATTCGACAAATTAATAAAATAACAACCGACAAATTATTGTGGGCTTTAAGAACGGAAATCAATTATTATAAATAATCCGATACATACAATGCAATACAATGCAATACAATGCAATTGAATATGTACAATAATATGCAATAATACCTACTTACCTAATAATATATAGTAATGATAATTATGAGAGACCTTTAACGGTTTAATCAGATTTTCTCTCAACATGCAAATTATAATAATAAAATTTTCATAATAAAACTCAAGCGAAGAGTGAAAAGATAATTTGTCAGCAGCTTCTTTATTTTAGAAAAATGAGCAACTTATTAACGACACATCTTTTCATTAGTCTTAAAATGAATAATGCATTTGGTCTAACGCTTCTCTCCTTCTATAATCCTTAAAAAATTTATGACACCAAAAGCTCGCTCGCCTATTGAATTCAATCAAACAATTTCATTTTTCAAAAAGCCATTTATAGTAGATGATAGTACGATAAATATTATATCGCAGATAGATACAGTAATAGAAAAAGTGAGAGAGATGAATAAATAAAGCAAACGAATTTCAACATATTTCATTGCGTTTTGGTTGGGGATGAAACATAGAAATTGTGTGATGATTAATTCGACTGATAACTAAGACTAGAGTAAGTCTGTTCTAATCTTGGGTAATTCTCAAACTATTAATAGGTATGAACTGGGAGAATTAATTGAAACACGTAAATAGATTTCCGGCAACGTTTAAGTTTTAAAGTAACAACTTTGGGAATATCACAATGTAATTGACACGCCAAGCAGGGATAAAATCGTAAAATATTGGTTAGAACGAACGAGACGAGATCCACATCTCCTATGAATATCGTCTTTACATTCTATCCCAATATATACATATGTAAAAATACATTTATTCAAATCGCAATCAAATTTTCGTATTACTATTTGCTATGCTTAATATAGAATCAATTTCATTATGATAAGAATCTGATTGATAGCAAATACAATAGGAGAGTAAGTTAATGGCGATAGCCCATAAACTGGACACTGGCCACTTTGACCATATTGTTGGAATATGGAACATTAACTTCGGAAAGTGTGGCGATTATGATCCTCCCGTCTATGTTCCAATTTCATTTTTGTTCTGCTTTTTTCTATGTACTTGTTATTGTCTACGTTTTATAAAGCTTTCTTTTATTATTCTTTACGGATGGTTTTGTGTTCTTAGTGCCTTTATTACACTTTTTGTCACATGTATTATTATATTGTATTCTATAATATTTTTACCTATTTAAATGTTGGCTCAGAAAACAACGTCTTGTCAAATTACGCATTATTATCTCGTATCCTATTCGTACCGTATCCGTATGGTATGCAACATTGATTGTATGAGCTTAGAGGATTGTTATTTTAAATTTCAAGCTGGTAAACATTTATTTGTTATACTTAAGAATATTGGAAAGAAAGCTTTTAGTAAATGTAGGGAAATAGAATATAGAAATCATGCGATAGTTTTCACGCTAGAAATGAAAGTTTATATAAAAAAGAATCAATATTTTAGTAACACATTGTAGCTGTACGACTTTTCCCCCAATATATTCCCTATAGTCCAAAGAGAGTAGCGAATCTTCAATAACTTACACAAAACCTTTTTAATTCTGATATATCTTTAGCGTGGTTGGCAAACTATGTGCTTCAACATAATAGTTTTTTTGACACATCCCTTAGACAAATATTCTTAATAACAGGGAACTACACAATAAATCACATGTGGTTTTCTTTATACTTACAAAAGAAAGATTCACCATTTTCATCCTATATAGATAACTATCGAAACGGCTTCATTATTTCATTTCTAAACGAATACTCTACAAATAGTTTCCACTTGATATAATCATTTCCTAATAATGGGAATAATAATTATAGTTAAACATATATCAAATAAATAAATCTACTATTGCAATTAGAATTACAATTAGAATTAGAATTAGAATTTAATTTATCGATATACGAATATTTACTAATTATTATTCATTAGTTAAATTACATAAAGATGCCCTTTTTTGGCACAACAGTTTTCTGATTAGTTATAATCGGTTGTCGTTGTTCATTGATGACACGCCGCTGATTATTTATCGCGTCTACTAATTCATAAAAATTACAAGCGACTTGGAGCAACGAACCGTTCAAATCCTAATTTATCTTCGTTGGGGATAAAGAAGGGAGTAGACTTATTCTTTCCCAATTGATGAATAATCAATTACTTGTTTTACAAGCGGGGTCGTCAAATACGCGCCACCTGGTTTGTGTTACTTCCAATTCTATTCTCTCGTTCGTTTTCAATGAAAGACTCCCTCGCAATTGAAATACGTTCAGGTGGAGAATGAAAGAACAACCAATTTTCTGATCACCCTTCCTAACATTATCCAAAGACATTCCATCGACTTACTAACAAACTTCACCCGCCAATTTATTTTCGGTAATTGTTTTTTAAACATTCAATTTATTATTTACAATTTTCTAGCTAGCTGCCTATCTATCTACTCGTACAATAATACAATTTCTTTTTAAAAACGTTACTGAAATAGCAGCGTATCGCGTGCTTTTTTATTATTATTAAGAATGCGTGTGTGCAATTATTTTTTAATCGAATATATTGTAGGTATATATTTCATCAGGTAGCAAACGATTATTTAGTATATTTAAATGATTTGTTATAATCGTTATTTTCAAATTTAAAAGTTTTGACAAGATAAATTGGTATAACGAAAGATTTTTTCAACATCAATTTATTATATTGTATTGTATGTACAATATAAAGCATAAAACGTTTTATATTAATCTATCTTTTATTTTATCATTTTCTTCTTTATTTTCAGGCAATTAGAAAAATCACTTAGCAAGTAGCGATAATGAACGTTGTGTTTTTCTTAATGTATGTGATGGCGCGTAATACAAGGAATAGAAACGAACTTGTTACGCTTAGAGTGGTTAGTCGCAAGAGAGACGTTGATGAACGAGTTTGGTGGTCAGTCCCGTGTGTCGCACTTACTATCATTTATCATCCAGGAAGCCTCTTTAAGGACATGTCTAGATAAGGATGTAAACATCACGGATGTAACAATGGATGTGTGAAATGTTAACTGCACTTCTAGATGAATATCCATCCTTTGGGTTGAACACCCTAATTTCAAAGTGCAAATAAAACAAGATTAGAAAGTTGGCTTATACTAATACACCCTAATTCCTAGTTTGAATTTGGGAAATTTACGAGGTACAAATATTTTCTTAAAAGCGACCGTAGTATACCGTATAAGCGACTGCTTCAAGTTTATTAAAAAGAAACTTGAATAGAATATACAAGTTTCGACTCGAAAGCATATTCTATTCTATCACTTTTCAATGGTTGTGAAACAAATCAATTACCACAATTGGTTGTACCTTACGTGGACTTGGTCTCTTTCTATTCGTATGTACGATCAAAATATGATGATGTTGCTAGGACGAAATTCCTATAATGATCAATTATTCGTTGGACTTGAAACAAATGTGTGTGGCAACTAACGACTGAAACTAGCTGGTTTATTTACATTTGTTGTTACTTGAAGTGACATATACTCCAAATACACGCCAACCGCTAAAGAAACGCTACAAGTACTGCTAGTTCGATTATTTTACGGTGGTTGCCTCTTGTAATTTCCTTTTCACTGTTTATGTAAAGCTAGAAGTGTAACTATTCCACACCTCCTTTGTATATTCAAGTTTTCCCCTTTAATACCAAAAGCTACATTTGAAATATTATTCTTTATTATCATATTAATAGGGCTGCTGAAACATAGCATGAGTTGCTAGCACAAAATATGATCTGACACCTCTCAGTGTAATTATGTTACACAATGTTATATAACAGAATATGTCTGATTGATTATAATGCGATTTTGCCGATTGGTTGTAATTAGATATTACAATATTATAATTTCATTTATAATTATAATAATATATTGAAGCATACTATTCTATACAATGTACCATATATGTATGTTATATTGTATACTATAAAGTATATATATGTTTTGATACTAAAACTGAAACTGAAATAATAAAGCGGCGTTTCGGTTTTTCTTTTTTTGGCAGACCAGCAAGAAATATGCATGAAAACGATGAGCATAAAGATAGCGAGTGAAGTGTAAAATTAAATTATTCAAGGAGTAACTAAGATGGTAGCATAGCTAATTAAGCATGGATCCCTTGAGGTGTATGTATGTGAATTCCTTAATAAATATTTTAATTCACTTATACAGTTGGTTTAGGCTGCTGGGCGTAGAATGGCCCTCTAGGGATTCAAATATGAAGTTTCAAGTAGCAAGGTCTTTCCTATTAATTACTAACAATGCGACGATTCTTTTGTTTTGAAATGTGTTTTGAAATGATCGGATGAACGATGGAAGGAATGAAAGAAGAATAATAATCTAATGATATTGTTTATAAAAAACAAGTAGACAGACATACAAGTGAAAAACACACAAGTAAACAGAAAGAGAAGAAAAAGAAATGAGATAATGGAACATTAACATTAAGAATAATAGAATGGAATAAGTAGAATATGTCGTAGTCGTAGTGTAAACTAGATAAATAAGATTTGTCTATAATAATAAAGCAAGTAAGGAGCGTAAAAGGATTTAGTTTGTTCTCTCTCTGTATGGGGTAGAATATGTTCACGTATAAATTCCATTTTAATTTGGAATTGTTACATAGAACAAGTTAACAGGAAGCATTGTTTCGTGAAGCAATTTTTAATTTGCTCGCAGGCGTATCGGAACCAGTCAAGTAGATATCCTATGCAGTGGTATTGAATACGGCGCCAAGCTTCTAAATTTGGTGGCGTTTTCTTTAGTTTAGATGTTCGGCCAAGTCACGACTCATTACTGTTAAATTAAATGAAACCAAGTTAGCGCACGTATTGCTAGAAGCGACGGGAACACTTCATAAGATTAGCCGCTTGAGTTCGCTACAAATTTATACCTCAACTGCTAATTATTTATCCAGCAAATCGATGAAACCACCAACATGCCAAAACCGCTGCTGATAGTACTAAACTAGCGTAAAAGGAGTTGTTAAAAAGTTGAATCTTGCGGTTATGAAAGGAAAAACCGTTTCTAATTAATGATCGTCGTGGTTTATTCAAAACCGCAAATTAAATAAAGAAAATGAAAGAAATCAGCGTGGCGCACATGGCAATGAACACAGTATGGCGTGTTCGTATAAAATTGTTGAAGGCAAACTGTCAAGAATAGCACCACTATCTGCCCAGCACAATCCACTTTGCAAATTCCCTAAGAATTGAAATGGGGCTCATTTGCATGTCTTAATGAGCATCTTTGCGAGCAAAGCACGCCCGCACCCTTCCCTAAGCACAGCCGTTTCAACAACTCTCTTTTATCCCAACCGCGTTAAATATCGCGGAAAGACAAATCATGCATCCTTGTTAGCGTTGTTGGAGATAGCTTACTTTTACTTTTAAAGTTAGGAAAGTAAGCAAGAATGCGGATTGATCACGATTGCTTGAACTCATAGACACCCTTCTTCGATGCGCTGCTCTATGTTATTCATGTGTTGTTCGTGTTTTATGAATAAGCCATTTGTAAAGCGTGCACGTTTCTACTGCCACCACGAGATCAAGCTTATATCTCCATTCTCATAAAATGTAGCAAGGTGGCAGGTGCATTTATTGTTCTAAAATAACATATAATCGACAGATTTAAAAGAAAATTACATTTTACTATTGTATAGTATCGTATCGTACTTACTATTGCAATATTCACCGAATTTCATTCCTCTCGATACATATACATACTTTTCAGCAAGACATTCTTGCTTCAGCTATACAGCATAGCGAATACTACTGCAAATACAACGAATACAACGATGGAATGAAAGTAAAGAATGGCAGAATTGTATTGTAGAATGGCAGAATGGCAGAACGGCAGCACGGCAGCAAGGCAGCACGGTAACACTACGGCAGAACGATACGATACAATCCTACAAAGACACAACAAAGTCGCACGTTTACTTCTTCAATGTTTCTGTTTGTATTTCTACAATTATATACAAGACATTCTCGCTGGAATTGTAAGTAATCTAGTGCATGTCTTAAAGTTAATTAAAGGAAAACGAGAAAATTAGCTTTCGTGAATGAATTTGAATAGATGCCCTAGAGATAGGCGAGACGATCGTTTTCTTTATCAGAATGAAGTGACGTATATGAAAAAAAAATATTGATTGTAGAGTAATGAGTTCCATTTGAACATAATTGCAATTTAAAAGCCGTCAAACGGAAACTAAGCGAGAAGAGTTGTGGAAGTATAAAACCGTCAAGTGATAGCGCGCGCGAATACTCATTGCAGTAACCACATCTCTTCTTTACACTGCCGTTAGGCTATTTCGCTTCTATTCCTCCTCTTTGCCGCCACCGCTACTGCTATAGCTACAGCTACTGTCTGCCACCAACGCTACTGCCACCGCCGCCACCAACGTCGCTTTCCGTATTGCATTGAGAGGAGTACGGTATGGCTAAACTAACAATGGCCAGGAGAAAAGTGTTCTTAAAATAACATTCCATGACACAGAATCTAAATATAGGAGGCTTTACGATGGAACGAATCTCGATGGGGTTGGATTGAGCATGAGAGCCTATTTGCACCAGGCTACGGCAACTGTTGGTGAATTGTAAAATATGTGTCTCTGACATTTTAATTAGAGAGATGAAAAACGAGCCTTTGAAACTTGTTTTAATTTACTTCCGTATGGCACGATCCTTATCTCAACCCTTCGTAGCAATGATCAATTTCTCTATCTACATTTTTAATAAAAGCAAGGCACCACCAGTAGCTTACATATCATCTTTTTATCGAAAATGAAAACATACAATATGATATTGTGTTGGTGTGGATGTAGACGTAAACGAAGACGTAAACGAAGACGTAAACGAAGACGTAGTCGAAGCATAACTGGAATCAAACACTAAAAGTTAAAATCTGAAAAATAGGAAACCGATCCTAAAAGGATTTTAAGATTTTTTACCAAAAAATAGGGGAAATAAACGAGCAATTTCACTTTCCAAGACTTCCACTAAAGTCCTACAATGAAATATAGGAAATGAAACAACGGCATGTGGTCAGTGTTCAGGGTCGAGAACCACTCTATGGGGCCGCGACGACTATTGATTTGTCGGACACGCGTCACATGTGTAGATTACATTGCACATTGCTGACCACTTCAGCCCTTGGTCGCTGCTGTCCTGTTCCTGCTGTTACTTTTCTATATGTTCCGCTCTGCTGACAACTCATACACCGGAAAGGAAATTGCTTTGTTGAATAATCCATGCAAAAGTATAAGAACTTGTCACATTTATATTTTATTCTTTCTGATACACTCATCAATCAACGCATCTTTTATATTGTAGAACCACCACACTTGTACTTACGTACAATAGTTAGAATATAGAATATTATTAAAAAAAATTAATTATAAACATCGAGTAAAGTGCAACATTTAAATTCCATCTACACACTTAGTTTATTTCAACAACAGAATTATATTAATTGCAAAAGCAAATCTTCATTAAATGCTACTTGCATTAACATTGTATTATTTTGCAAATACCAAGCTTCTCGAGTTTGAAATGATTCTTAATGTATTTATTTGCAATTCTTGCAAACATTGTTTTATTAATATTAATATACTATAATTTTCAGGCAAATGCGACGTAATTGCAGACAGCTTTACAATGAGTTTACTACATTCTCAGATTATAATGTTAAAAATGTTAATGCGATTAAACTTGATGGCAAGAAAATTCTTTGTCTCCCGCATTGCAGCGACAACGTATCGAAAGGAAAAACGATAACTTCCTTCAACGAAATATAATTAAGAATTGTTCAAGACTTGTAATCTCCCGTTCAATAGAAGATACGTGTATAATAAGGAAATATTTTTAAAATTTAATAAGAAGCAATATACATCTACTAAATTATTACACGTCTATTACAATACAATAGAAACTATAATCGTATAACAAGTTGTTATTGCACTAGAAAATTAGCTCATTTTATGAATATACGAGTATATTTGTTAATAATATATATCATACAATCGTACGATGATAATAATATAGCAAAGTTTGTTAAAATTTGTTCATGTTACAAGTATAGCGTCTAAATTTTTATTTAATGTTTTTTTAAGTGCAAATATGATCTTTGTCTTCAACATTATCAAAGCCATTAGTGTAAAGAATTTAAATTAGTTGTGAAAGTAATGCGTAGCTGAACTCGCAGCAGTCATATTCGTGGTCGTAGATGTGAATGGTGTTTTGCTTAGGGGTTACAAGAATATCAGAATTTAAGTTTTAGAAAGTATGTGGAAGTAATATGAGTTTACTATTCCATTAAATAAAACATAAAAGAGCTATAAAAACAATATACTTAAATGTGAGAAGGTTGTAAAGCAACCCTACCAGTCATATAAATAAGAAGTTGTGACAGGCGGCGAGTTTCGATCCCCGTGATCTTCAAGCCGGAGTGATAAGACTTCAAGTTCCCGTTTCCGTCATTCTTATATCCCCATGTATACGAAAATCCTATTCACATTCTTTTAACATATATCTATGGATCAAGTTGTTGCTATATTGAGATTATTATAGTGCTTTTAGCAAATCAACAAAAAATCCAACATGTTAAAAAATTAAAAGATCAGACTAGACCAGACTGGTCTGGCCGACCTTTTGTTTATTCAGAACATTCCGATAAATGTTTTTCGTACATTTAACGTTCATAAATTTTTATATGACTCGTTGGATTAAAAAAAATCATTCGTATGGCTGTTATGTTGAGTGACATCTCAAATACTGATTTGGTGATCGACTGATTGCCCTAGAGAATTCTAACCGCCATGCAACGTCTGCTGCAAATAGATTGGAGACTTTGCTTTTGTTAACTTTTATTGGATTCTATTTTTATGTTAGATTCGTTAAGTTGTATTGCTTTTTATTTTCATCATTTTAACACTTACGCATCGACAAAGGAAACATTTTATTTATCTGATCATAACATAAGTGAATTTTTCTACTGAATCAACTTCCATTTCACATATATTAATAAAATATATATCATTGTATTATCATTACCATCATTTTTCTTTTCTATACGAGGAAAAGTAAAACGACAGACAGAGAAAAATTACAGTGCATGAAATTAATTTCAAAGTAATCAAAATAATTACTCTTTTAAAGACTTAAACGTATTGGCAGGGTGTGTTAATAGGGTCACTAAGGAATTAGGGCAATTATCACAATATTACGCAGATTGCATTACTACTACAACATAATGTCGTCCATGAAAGAATTTCACCACCACGAATGAATTCATTTCTATTTTTACTTACTATATTAATTATGTATCACATATATAAAAGTACATATTTTATTATTTATTTTTTACGTGGGCATATATAAATATATGGTATACCTACTCAACTACGGTATGTTATTAAGAAAATAAATATTTTTGGTTAATGATGAATTATTCAACGTTTAATGTATATAGAAATAAATACGATAGCATAGCAATATAAACATTTTTGCAGTAACTTTCAACAGGAGCAGTTTAAGCTTTATATAGGATTATTACTTATTCAAAAATAATTTATTTTAAAATAAAATTCTTCTACTAGTCGTGAAATATTTTGTGACAAGGTATACGCCATTGCACGTCAATATAGATTATTGATTATAAATATTTCTCTGACGTGTACTAGTGTTAAGACAATCTATTGTGAAGCGTCATGTGCGCTGGGGTGGTACTTTGTATATAAAAATAAATAATAAATATGATGCATTGAAGGTTTTTGTAACGGTGTGATACGGACACTGCGTATTTGTTTTTGTCCTAGGTGGTGCATGCATAGCAAACATTTTGAGTATTATTAATGTGAATGTGGCCGCATATTCAATAAATCATTTTGATGGAGGGGATGAATGCTTCTCATACATCAATCATAAATATATGGTTACATTTATAACTCTATAGTCAAAGTTAATCGGAGTGATATATTTTTACTCTGACCGCCGGTATTATTACACACCAATATTATTTTATGCATTGTAAAGCAAACAGGTTCCAAATACATACATATATGTAGTGCATACGTGTACATAGAAGTAAATATTCCTATATCTATTGTATGTATGTACAATAAGTTCAAATTCAATTCAAACGATATTAAATAAAACTAAACCTAGAAAACTTAATCATATGATATCACCTACCTCGCGTAAACGATGATCTCAAGTGTTAAAGAGAGTTACATTTTAATATTTCGCATAATGTGCCAAATATCAATTTGCGTCTATGGGTTGTTATGTGATTATGGTTTGTTATCTTCTTTTTCTAGTGCCGACTCCACTAATGAAGGTTGGCTGCAACCATTGTAAATTCATCTCTATCTTCGGCTTTTCTTAAAAATGTCTGCGTGTCTAACCCGGTCCAGTCGCGAATGTTTCTCAGCCAGGGTATTTGTCGCCTACCAGGACCCCATTTTCATTCGATTTTACCCTTTATATACATAATCAGCTGCAACAACTCGTATTTATTGTTTCAAAGTATATGTCCTATATATGATGTCTTTCTCCTTTTAATTCTGGTCAAAAGTTCTCTGTCCCTTCCCATTTTGTGTTTAATTCGTAATATGATCTGTCTATAGTATTTTTAATAGTCTGTTGGTTTGTTACCATAAGTGGAAATCGACAGCAAAGTTGTTTTATAATATTTTCAATATAATATAGAATAACAATTTGTTTCTTAAGGATATTAGGAACTATCACTATTTCTACACAGGTTTAGTTTTGTTAAATATAGTTCGAATTGAATTTAAACTTATTGTATATTCCATCTATAATAGTTACAGTATTTATTTCATTTAAATATTCCTCTTCTCTTACAATTCCTATAAATTGATTGCTTAATTTGTTTCAAGTTGTAATTATTTATTGTTGTCCGAATGTCAACATAGCTTCGGGTGCTTGTCTTAAAAAAGCGATAAGTAATGGAGCACAAACGAACAAATAAATAACGAACAAAGGCAAAGCAAGTTGAGAATAATTCATGTGTATAATCAAATTTTAATCAATTTCAACTGAGAGAGGGAAAATGTAAAACAATTTATTATTTTTAAATAATTAAACTCGATTTTAGTTTCATAAGAGGAAAAAAATATGTGCCACCAACACGTAGGTATTAGCAGACATGTTTATGAAAGTATTGTTTAATATTAAAACTGTATTTTATATTTGATCTAAAATAATCTGTTAACCTGCTAATCCTCTTGCAATATAGTATACTTTATGTTACATTCTGTTACATGTTTTGCCTATTTTCCCTGATAAACTCAGCAGTTAAATTTTGCAGCTCTCTAGCTTTAATAACATCAAATCCTTCCTATATAAAAATCACTTGGCTGAAAATGTCAATCCTCTTGCTCTCGCTGTTATCAACTTTGTATAAAAACTGAGCAGCAATATTTTTGATAATTACTTTATAAAAGGAATTGTTCCAGTTGAGTTTTTTTTTTCATTTTGAGTCAAGTAAAACTTTCTCCAAATCTAGAAAAATAATTTAATTTTCTATTGTTTTGTATATATATATGTATATGTATAGCTATATATATGTATATACTCTTTATGTATGCACTGCAGTGGATTTTATGGTTTAGGACGGACCGGGCTAGTGGAGCTAAAGTAGTACGGTCAGCTCCGGATGTAATAAAGCTATAAGGCGGAAGTGGCTAAGGGTTGTAAGCCATAATGTTTTCTCTTTCTAGCTATATATATAAGACAGAGTTTAGTTTTAAAACACTGTCTGTTGGATTTTAGTTTATCTCATGAAACTATTAATTACAACTAGTCAGATCCATCAAAAATACACAACGAGGAACATTTTTATTTTCGCTGCATAATATGCACATAAAATTTTTTCAAAGTTATAAAACAAAAAGAACGAATAAATTAAAAGAAACAATAGCAAAAAATTATATGAATTGTCTGAGGGGGAGCTGAAATTATTCACAACGTAAACGAAAGTAATTTTCTAAAAAGATTTATTTAAATCAAGACAGTTTTAAGCTATTTTTGGAGGCCATCTCTTAAACTTTTCAAGATTTGTTTGCAATGAACAATAGCATTTCAGAAGTTACGACACGATTATGTCATTTAACTTACATACAAAATATAAATATAACTTTCCTTAACTTAAAGAAAACTTTGATATAAACTACTATTGTATTGTAATTTAGATTTTGGACGTTTCTACTGTACTGTACTGTACTGTACTGCACTGCACACAGACTCATATCTCGTATCAATATACAATAAGATTGCAAGATGCATGTGCGATAATGTTTTTATTAAACCATGCTTGGAAAAATGCAAAACGATTCCAAACATATGTGTGATCTTATGCCAGTTATTATGTTACATTTCAGTTGCAGGATGGAAAAGGGACGAATAAGCGTAAAAATTTAATAATCGAATCGCGCGTAAATTTATCGTTAATGAGTTGAAATTAAATTTTGGTCAATAAATACTGGGATCTTGAAAATCTAATCATTTTACAGGGGTAGTTTTAATACTTGCCAACCGCCTTTCATTTTATTACTATATTATATTTACCTCCCTCCTATAAAGTTACCTTTTAATATAATTATCGAACGAGCAGCCGAAATACGAATAATATTCATGCATGATAAAATTTATTCTGGCGGAGAGAATAGGAATATTTTGTATGTAATTAAAAGAAACAAATTTAAAATATATTTTCGCTTTTCATTACTCGATTCGTCGCTCTGCAACTGTTGCATTGTGGTCAAGTAACGCTCTGCTACCCTTTAAATTCGGTTCCAGAGCGCTTTTCTTCCACAATTCTAATTAAATACAGACTGGTTTACTAACCTATCTTTTATATATCTATATATACTTTTGATGAGTTTTCAGCGACTGTTGCTCTTTCATATTTACTTTTATTTTCCCAAAAAATAAAAAAAATAAAAAATAACAATAAAAAACTCATCGAAATAATATGATCGTTCAAATGTATAGTATAGTACGTATTAAATATTGAATTTTTCATTGAAATTTGCCATGTTTTTATTACGATACGCACGCACATTTTATTTGCCAGCTCGTACACAGTTGGAGACTTTACGTAATAATGTTCGAGGAGAAATATTAAATTTTCCTATGGTTGTGAATTAATTAACGCTGTTTATTTACGACTCTAGTATTTTACCATATAAAGATCAAAAATGATCGTTAATACAGTTGCACAGAAATAGTGGTTTTGTAGAACCCGCACTACATCATGTAATAGGATTACCCTCTCATTTGTCAAATAACTTGTAACTATGCAAACGATAATTAACATTAATGTATACTAGAATATCGGTAGTTCACAATTGTCTCTTCCACCCCGAACGCTCTCTCCCATTCTCCAACTAGCAAAAGTGACAATAATTTATTCATTCATGCATAATTACATTGCATTTAATCATTTCCAAATTTCTTTTTGGTTCACCACCTGCCATATGATTTATTCATTTATAATCCGCGAAATCTTACGACTTATTTCACTCCACCTTCAATTATTTTATTTCATACATGATGCATTTAAAAGAAATATGTGATTTAATCGGGTTTACGCATTGTAGACTATTACAACTAAATCAACTAACTAGTTGCTAATTTAACTATCTATAATATAATTGAATTGAAATGGGTGTATGGAAAATTTATATGTTACACAATTCAATTTTTAGGAGCGATATAAACTGTTTTAAAATTATTGTAATGCAAAAATGTGTAATCAATTCATAATTAAAAAGCTTTTAATATGGTGTACTAATGGAGTTTATTTAAAAAATACCTTTGTAAATTTTTAAAGTCATTATAATGTTTATTGTATATCAAAATGTTAATTTTTGTTTTTCGTACTTTATAAACCATTTAAGTTAAAATGTGTTACAAAACGGTAAGATAAGAGTAATTACAAAAATGGCACAAAAATATAGATATTTGAAGTCTGAAAAATGTAAACTAGCAAGGTAATGCAGCAACTTAAAGATTTTCAGCAAAAATAACTGGAAAATACGGAAATTTGAGAATTATGGCAAAATTGACGTTTTATCTGAAATGCAATTTACCCGTATGCCACAGAAAAGTCGTACAGTAAGCAACATTTGTTTCGTCCAAACAGGTCGTATTACAAATTGGTTGTATTCTCAAAGCTTCCGATATTACTAATTTTACTTAAAGAACTTTTTAAAAGAATTACAATTTAACAGCTATGTTTACATTACATATTTTACTAACAAAGTAGATTTTTTTACTGTAATATAATAAGCTCGTACTTTTGTTAAACTTCACATATTATTAAAACTATGGTTCGCCACAGGCTACCTGCAGCAAAAAAGTTTATAAAATTTATTAATAAGGCATGCGATGTAAATACATCGTAATCCTCCTAAATGTAAATCTAGTAACTAACAAACTTTTTATTAAGTGAATTTCTTTTACAAGTAAAGAATTGCATGAAAATTAAAGTTGCAAGGATTAAACATAAACGCTGACATTTTGACTATATACATTCTGTCAACTAAGTATCGGGAATTGTCCGATAAAACACAAAATATTTATCATTCATTCAAATGGATGATGTCGCCTTCAAAGTAAACTATTTCTTAAATAATATAATTA
>JARJDW010001593.1:0-27462 GCA_030264715.1 Adinopsis sp. GC000173
ATGCAATCCGATGTGACAGTGAAACATCCAATAACCTGCAAAGAAAATCGCCTATCACCGAAAAAATGTTGATTCGTTTGCACACAATTACGAGGATGGTAGAAAAAGTTTCGAGCAAAATTGTGCGAAAAACGCGAAAAAGTAAAAAAGAATGCAGAAAAACAACAAAGAAATGCAGAAAATCAACGAAAAAAAGCCAATGATGTAATATAATTAATTTTTTCCCCTTTTTCTGTGTTTTTCGCTTCGTTTTCATATTTTGTCATGGTTTTTGCTATTTTCGCCCTTTTTCGCATCTTTTTACGTTTTCAGTGTTCTTGTACGCGAAAAAAGGCGAAAAAAAAAGAAAATAATGCAAAATGCGTATAGAAAACATTAAAAAATTAAGAAAAATGACGAAAATATGCAACAAATACGTTGATGTAATTCGAAACTTTTCAGATCACGTTCGTATTATAATTTTATATACAATATTAATGCAAAAAAACTAAAAAATGCGAAATGTTGAGAAGACTCTTTGTAATACCACCTACCCAGACTATCGGAGATGAAGCGTAAGATCACATAACCGCCCCTCGGTACAGAAATCACATCCTTCATCGCGTGATTGATATACGTCCGCTTCAACAAACCCTTTGCATCCAAATCTTGTATCTCATCGCGATTTGTTGCATTTACATCCTCCACAAAACCGATTACAGCGAATGAAAATCCATGCAAGTGCATCGGATGCGGAAATATCGGCCTTGATTGGTAGGTAGTTCGCGTACATGTGGACAAATGCACAGTGATTCATTTGCGCGATGGCATTCGTTGCAGTAGTGGTCCGTGCGTGGATTGTAGATCATTGGAATGTGTGGTAGTGTATAGTGAATGCCGTTGATGCTCTGCGTCGGCTTATCACCCAACGTTAAGTATTCTACCACATCAGCATGTGGACGTAATAGGCGCAAATCGATCCGATTCAACGACTCGATCTGATCGTAATTGATGCAGGCTTTCGTCGGTTGTGTATTTAAACAATTCATCGACTGAAGTGCCGGATAAAACGTCGGATAGCTATACCACGTTTATAAATGATCATGATGGAAATAAATAACCTTCATTAAACGTCATATTTCAATGTTATTCAATTTCTTATGTCGAAAATGTTGATTAAAAATGCCAATTGAACCAATAGGAGAAGAGCATAAGTTATCCGAGGTGTTAACTGGCACTGTAGCGATTCGGTGGTGATTGTCAAACCCATTTTCAGTTACTATTCCTGGTGTAACGCTAACCGAGATTAATCCGAGCGTGTTTGTAAATGCGGCCCTTAATCAAATAATACATACGTAATTCGTTGTAATTTCTCTCGTTAGAAATGCATCCGATTTGTATCGGGCGACGCTGTGATCGATGATGGTGTAATCAAGCAACGCCATGCCATTTTTGTTGAGACACGTGCCCGCACCTGATAATTTAATCCAGTAGCTGGATGGCGGTTGTGTCGCATTAAGTAGGATATCAATACGTTCGCCATTCGCAATTGACATCGAATCGACTACAAAAAAACATTAGATACTCAATTAGGGTTCGGTAAAATATCTTTTTAAATTGGAACTAAAACTAAAATGTTGAATAGAAAACGGTTAGGGGAGAATGACAGGTGTCAAACTTAGGTTAACAGGTGTCACTTTTTTGACAGATTTTCGGATAGATTTAATCAGTTTTTGACAAATTTTCGGTTAGATTTAATCAATTCTAGACAGATTTCTTTAATTTTTTGACAGATAAGGATTATTCTAAGAAGGACCTATGTCATCTGTCAAAAATTGATTAAATCTATACGAAAATCTGTCAAAGATTGATGAAATCTGTCACACAAAAAAGTAACACCTATCAACCTAATTTTGACACCTGCCATTCCCATTCCGCCTCCCACACACACAGACACCACCCCCCCGGAACCCCTTGTTCCCTCCGAGCTTGTCGGTTGACGGAGGGGAAGGTTGATCGTCGGAAAAAATAACAATAAAATTATAAGAGCACGCAAAAAAACCAAAATTTGTTGGATCACCAGAATCATTTCTTCAATGCGTTTGATTATTAGATGGGTAATAACATTTTACAGGCCAAATAAGCCTCCTGCGGTTAGTAGTGCTTGCCGCACCGTCAAGAAAACCTTCGCCTTCCCAGGCAAAGAACTTCAATAAGGCGTATTATTTCGAAAATTTGTGATTTACGCGTTATCACAGTCTCTTAGGGTTGCGAACTTTTGGAATGACAGTCCTCTTTTTGGGAGGACAGTCTTCTCTTTGATAACAATGTTCTCCCATTAAAATATCCTCCATTTTTACAGTTGTAAAATATTTATTTTAACAATAATTCTTTACTTTCTTGGATATAGAAATATATTTTTGTCGTTGGTAATATACTTAAAAAATATGAAGCATTGTGGTCATTTCGCAAAGGAAAAGTTCAAAGGTTTTATTTATAACTTATCTAACGTCTCCAAGAAAATGATGCATACTTTACTTAAGAAATACCAAACTATCGACTGTGTTATCCCAAATTCATATGAAAACAAAACATCGTTTTGTCCTGCTTTATAAAAAACAGAGTTGACAACTCTAATTGACTTGCATCTAATTTTTGGGGGGCTAACTTTACACTTCGATTTTCTATAATTTTACGAATACTGAAATTTTATATAGTTAAAATTCACATTTTCCCAGTTTTGCGCTGCACGCGTTACCACTTTCCGTAAGGTAACTTCATACTGTTGATTTTCCATACGACAAAAAGCATATAGCACATAAATATTTCTTTTCTCACACCGTGTGTCCCTCTCTATAAAAGCAGCATGGACACATACAAATCTGTTTCATTTGAAAATTAACCAATCTCAAATTTCAAGTGCAAAAACTAAATTTATTTGCTCAAATAATTTGGAGTGTGTTGACTTTGCGTAGAACAACTAATAGCGTACATACATACAGTAGAGTCAAGTTACTTCTCTTATTTTTAAAATACACGGTAAATTGAGGAAACTAATGATGATTGTGCGCGCTCGTATTTACTCCACTCGTCAATTTAATTACTCAATTTCTCTTCAAATCGCTTCAAAATTAATCGAACAATACGTTTAATGGAAGTTCTGTTTCTATCCGAAACGTGGAGACGATTTGTTCAATGAAATAAGAGAGTTTTTTTAATGCAAATAAATCAATCTATTAAGTATTTTCCATTTTGTTCAATGACCTTTTGTCATCTTTCTGATGATGGTTTTGATTTCATCCTCATTATGCTCAACTAAGAAAAATCTCCAAACCGGAATTTTTTAAACCAATTTCGGCATTACCGTTCTTTAAGGGATTCATCACCATACATGTTACGTAACTTTTTAGCGGCTTGCACTGGGTTCTTTCCTTTACAGAAATCATAAAGCAAAATATGGCGAAAATGTTTGTTTTGACACTCCATATACGAGTATATTAATGTTGATTTAAAAAATAACACTTTGAGAAAATAAGTACGCAATGAACTAATAAAGCTAGGTTAGGACAACAGCTAACATATATAAGAAAAAGAAAAAGATCATAACATTTACGGATAACCTAAAAATGGGAGTGAAATCCATCTGAAATCGGCAATTACTTAGTTGCCAACCCGATATCTATATTTTTAGAATTAATTGTGAATAGCAATGTATACATAAAATGATTATTGTTATCTTAATTGTAAAATTTCTCGCCATGTTGCCTTCATAAACAAATATTATTTTATACGCTTGAACATTATTATATTCGGCAATTTATTCATTTTTGCGGAAAAAATTCGAGAAGTGTGTTGCCTAGTTACACGAACATCAATGTTTTCCTTGTCATTCGCATCAGAAAACAGAACAGCACAGCACAGTACATACACACAGCAACATCACGTATTTTAGAAATGTTGAAACATCTATTGATTACTTGAGTATTTTTTTGCGCTCACAAAATCTGTCTGCATATCCCAGCAGCAGTTAGCGCTTTATTATCATGGAAAAAAGAACAATTAGGAACGATTACTCATTCGTTTGTTGACAGCTAAATGAACAGCATTGAAAGATAACCAGGGCCGGATTAAGTCCGAGACAATATATACAAAATCAGGCCGGCTTCTTTTTATGCAGGGTGAAGCATAAGCGGCTATTTTAAAGAATGATTAAATAGTGGTATGAGATAACAAGACTAAAGTAAAAGTGTTTCTCTTATTCTATTTTATATTATACATATTGTAATATGTATGTATCATACAACGTTGCATTTACAAATCGTGTTCAAACATTTCATTCCCTTTGACTGATATATATGGAAATAGCTTCAACAAAATATTGTGATGTAAACGCGCTATAGGTATAGATCATTCTGTTGCAATCTAAAGTGTATGAAAGGCAAACTTTCCTAGAATTCATAGGAAATTGTCAAAGTGATGAAATACTTTTGTAAATGGTTCCAAGTATGCATCATTACTTAAAGCAGTCTTATATTAAATTTCAAGTATGTTGTATACTATTTGTAATTAATATTAATCAATGTTAATTATCTGATTTATTTGATGACCTTTCATCATCGTTTGAACAATATTATAAGCCTGTGTTGTTTTCATAAAATATACAATCATTTACTGCTACAAACTATATTAAGGTAGTATTTTACTAGATTGTAGCAATCAAAGATTTTGGAAATCAAAAAAGTTTCCTAGGAGAGATATAATGGAGAGTCTGAATTATATAATGACCAAAAATTGTGATCTGGTATTCTTATTGTGAACTTCAAGCCTTTACGATGAATTTGAAGGAGACTTTTCTGTGCAATGCATTTCTTTAATATTTTATAAGAAAGATGAAAAGTTCTTTGAAAAAACACTAAAAAACAGTAAAATTCATTGAAATTCGTTGAAAAAACACAAAAAAAACACTGAAATTCATTTAAAAAACCCAAAAAAACAGTGAAATTCACTCAAATGACACTAAAAACAGTGAAATTCATGGAAACTCATTGAAAACACACTAAAAAACCAGTGAAATTTATTGAAAAACACAAAAAGCCAGTAAAATTTGATTAAATTCATTGAAAAAACACTAAAAAACAGTTCAATTCATTAAAATTTATTAAAAAAAACTGTGAAATTCATTGAAAAAACACCGTTTGGTATAAAAGATTGATGATTTGTCATTTCATTGGATTTGCACTACTGTCGATGACATTTTCGCATTTTTTACAAGTTTTTTATCGACTAAAACTGTTGCACACAACACAATTTTCGCTGCCCCTTATCGTTATTCATGCCAATTATTAGTTGAAGTGTCTTCAATTAATGCGTTATTTAAATTACACGGCCATAAACATTTTCAATATACACCTTATTTTGGAACAGTTAATGGTAGGCCATGCATATTTTTTGCTTTGTCATATTGAAAACTACGTTAAATTTTAGTAAAATATTTCAGCAGCAGTAGAATGGGTAGCGTTGAGAATGGTAGAAGGATATATAATAGTGCTTGCGCAGAGTGCCATACAGAAACTGAAGGTGGTGAGCACAAGACTGGCCCAAATTTATGGGGACTTCTTGGCCGACTAACTGGCCAATCACCAAATTATGATTATTCCGAAGAGAATAAGAGAAAAAGTATACAATGGACTCCGGAAACGTTAAATACATATTTAAAAGATCCGCAAAAGTATATTCCTGGTACTAAGATGATTTTTGTTGGCATAAAGAAATCAAAGGACAGGCAAGATCTGGTGATTTATTTGCAAAATGTCGGTAATTTCGAGGAGGCAATGATTGCAATATTGTAACTAATTTATTGTTGCTAATTTTCTAAGCGATGAGCGCTTTTAACTGAGCAATAACCTTGATATTGGGCAAATTAGGTTTACTATGGCGATTTTGAAATATAACGGTTTTGCCCAACACTTGATGCAACTGTATATTAATTTAAGTGGATTTCTTATCCTTTTTTGGTACAATAAAGCACAATATGGCAATTTTTTTCTTGCAAGCTGTTAATATTTGAACCAGAATCAGCAGTATAAAGCTCATCAAGGGTTACATTCCTAATTTATTTATTAGTTTTTGTTTTGCGTCGAATATTATTCGCGACACTAAAAGTTCATGCGGAAATTATACTTCAACTCTTCTATCATCCCAAAACAATTTCTCCACAATAGTTTTTTGAGATTCTAGGATAGTCATAAGTGATACGGTACTAAATAATATGAATTCGGTAGTAGTGATTCGATATGCACAAAATTTTTGATGATAGTTACTAAGAATGAGTACATTGAGAAATGTGCAATGTCAACGTTATGGGATATGTCAATAATTTCCGGGTTTTATACCCAAAATATCTTCTAGAATGATATTGGTAAAGTTTTTCGACATACCAATAAGTCCCGCACAGACATATTTAGAAAGCCAAGCACAATTTCTTTGGTTTTCCTGACGTCGGTAAGGGTTGATACTTTTTTAAAGCGTTCTTCAAAGCCTTTTCGACTATTATTTAACTGATTCCACTACTTGTAAGCATTACTTTCTGACAAAACATGGTCTCAGAGTGATTTTTTTTGCCAGATTTAGAACATTTCTACATCTAAAATTTCATTCCTCAAACAAAATTTCAAGCAACTGCCCAATATTGTAATAATCGCCGCATGCACTTTTAGCATCGTATAACATTAGCCGTAAATCAAAAACTAATGAATATTTTAATGTAAAAATTGTTACAGATGTTTATTAAAATACATAGAAGTAATAAAAAAAATATAATTTATGTACGGTTTACCTGAGCTAATTAAATTGAAAATTGGTCTTACTTTTTGGACGCAGTAGTATGTACATATGGAGAAAGTTGTGTATTGAGAAAAACGCAATAATTTTTTGAACAACAAAACGGATATTCTGAAATTTTTAAGAGCAATAGTTTTTACAACATTTAGATTTGAAAAATTAAAAGACTTTTTAAGCGTTTTTGAAATGTGGGAGCTATTTATAGAATCCAAATCCGGGACTTAGGTATTTGTAATAGTTAATCAAGTGCTACTCTCAACAATTTCTATTTTTATTAATAAGTAATGATTAGGTATTGTCAATATTCGTAAACTTTATATAAACTTGAGATTCGTTCTTAACTGTGTTTGAAAAAAGTTACAGATGTGGCAAGATAGCAAATATTCGTGAGTCGTATACGCTTCACGATAACAATTTTTTCATGCCACATACACAATGTTATCAGTTAATAGTTTAGTATTGAAAATTGAAACAACATATTGATTTTAATACTTTTTGGGAAGGCAAACGTTGCCATTCAGATAATTCAGACAATTAAAACTATGATAGTAGATAGGTACTAGCTATAATTTTTGTCATAATTTGTTATAATAAACATTTTAATTTTCTACTATGTTTATTTAATCCACTTATTAGCGAATGTAGAAGCATGTAATGCAAATGTATTTTACTCCTAAATTAATACCTAACATTTTATGTAACCTTTTTCATGTAGCGGGCCTAAATAAATAGATAAATTTGTTGTCGGTTTAAAATTTATATTAAAAATACATACATTTTGGACATTTGAATAAAATATTCTTAAGTCACTCGCTAAATCTAAATAGTTATTGTAAAAACACACGGTGTGGTCATTTTTATACGCTTTATGCACATGTTGTAATTCAATCAAAAATGTCCCAATATTCTTGCAATATTTATTTGAAAAAGCAAAAGGTATAGAAATTCTACCAAAAACTATGTTTATTTAATCTAATTATTAACAAATGTAGATTTATTACCAAACATTTCATATATCTATACCAAGGGTTGGCAATCTTTTTTATGTAACGGGCCTAAATCAATAGATAAATTAATTCTCGGGCCAAAATTTATATTAAAAATGCATACAATTTGGACATTTTAATAAAACATTCTTAAGACACTCGCATAATCTAGATATTTGTTGTAAAAACTCTCGATTTGCTTATTTTTTATACGCTTATTCACATTTTGCATTTTTATCAAAAATGTCTCAATATGCTTACAATATTATTGGAAAAAGTAAAAATTACAGAAATTCTAGCAAAAAAAGTACAAAAATCAGTCAAAATGTGTAAAACTTTCACATTTTTTATAATTTCTGCTTAAAATTAAACATTTTTGTGCTAATTCTCCACTAATATTGCACAAACCGGATTAAAGGTTTTTAAAGTTATTCACAATTTGCATTTTTATCAAATATGCCGCAATATGCTTGCAATATTTAATAGAAAAAGCAAAAGTTTCAGAAGTTCTACCAGAAAGGATACAAGAATCAATCGAAAAGTGTAAAACTTTCAAATATTTGACAATTTATACTAAAAAATTAACATTTTTGTGCTAATTCTCCACTAATATTGTACAAACCGGATGAATGGTTTTTGAAAGCCGTCAATTTCCCACCGTCCACCGTTAATCTATCTATACACAGCACCAATATTATCTTTGATTAACATACGCATATTCTTCATTAATCGCAATATTCAACAATATTGAATAAATTTAATATTGCCAAAGCGTAAAAGCGATATAATAAAAGAATTAAAATATCTATTGATTTATTTATACATACACTTTTGCGCTGTACCAAAATTGCAAATTGAGCGAAAATCCCCGAATAGCAAACAATTGCCGTAATTCTCTGCTATTTAACATGACTTTTTGTTTGTTTTATTGAAAATATGCGAGTAGGTAGTTTTAGAACATACAATATTTAAACAGAATTATTCCTGAGGATTTTAAAATTTCAGCTAGNTAATTCTCTGCTATTTAACATGACTTTTTGTTTGTTTTATTGAAAATATGCGAGTAGGTAGTTTTAGAACATACAATATTTAAACAGAATTATTCCTGAGGATTTTAAAATTTCAGCTAACAATACCACACCTATTTAAATCATGCGCTTAACAGATTGTAAATTAATTGATGTCGGTCGCATAATATGCGCACTGCAATATACGGTTTAAATTTGACAATTCAGCTTCTGAAAGACTATTAGATATCTGGCAGGTTCTAACTTGGGTAATATGTATGAGTATAGTATATAATAAATGAAAGAAATATGCTAAAATAGAGATTTGTTATAGAGATGAATAATGCGTATCGCATGCTGCTTTGCAATCGATAGCAATGAATATAATTCATAAACAGTGTCCTATATCTAAGTTGAAATACATTCGCTAGCAAATTCAAACACGTAAATTTCATTAACACAAGATTCTAGATAACAATAATGTGTATACAAAAAATGGCAAAATATGCTTATGAATTATGACAAAAAAATACATGATTTTCCTATTTGTTATACTGGCAATATTAAGACATGTATATATTCTATAATACACCCGCGACCACAAGAATCCGATCGCCTGCAAGCGAAATTGATCGTAAGCGAATAAATAACGCCAACTACGAATATCTAGTAATTCATTAGTAGTATGTTTTATTGCAATGGTGCAACGCCAACTACGACTCTCTAAGTACACATTTACGCATATTCCATAAGGCGGTAAGTTTGAAAAAGCGATCGGATTCTTGTGGTCGTAAATGTACATTTAAGTAAAAATTTTGTTTAGAATTCTAAAATATCAGCTAACAATTCCACAATTTTAATCATATAACAAATTCTACTATAATTTTCGTGAATTATTGTAATTTACGTTTTAAATTTGGAAATTCAAGTTAAAAAAAAAACTAAGTAGGTATATGGGAGATTCTATATTTACGAATGTAAAAAATATGCAAAAAATGAAAGAAATATGCTAACATTGAATATGTTTTGTAGAGGAATAATGCGTATCTAATATTTTGCAATCGATAGAAAGGAATATGATTATATGGTATATATATTTGCTAGCAATATGAAACTCACAATTTGATTGTAGATCGCATATAATGCAAAATACACAATGAATTATTAAAACAATTTTAATATAACTTTTGTGAATTATATTCATTAGCGTGAATCGACATAATACGTAAAGTACTGTGATTTCAGTTTTATATTTAAAAATTCAGCTCCAAAAAAAAACACAAAAAATCTGATAGGTACTAACTTAACCTTATCTCTAAAATGCAATAAATATAATTCATATATATTTATTAACAGGAGTAAAAAACAAAAACATTCAAAAAACAACCGATTTACGTAAATCCCATAAAAACATGTAAATTCACAACATTTTGCGCTGTTGCGCCCTTATTTGAAGAGCTACGACTATAGTTGTTATTAAATAAATTAATTACAATTAAATTACCCATCTTTGCTGTTTCTATTAAATTTTTCATATCTCTTCAATTAAGCGAGTTATAGAGTGGTAAATAAGCGACTTATGATCCATGTCCAAATGAAATTTCTTAAATTTTAGGTTAATACCTCAGTTATTTGGAGAAATACGACTATTATTGCTATTAGATAAATGAATCACAAGTAAAATTTCTACAATTTTCCTCTCTTTAAAATTTTTTGTATCGCTTCAATTAAACGAGTTATCAAGTGGTTAATGAGCAAGTAGTGAATTTACCTCTGCGAAAAAGAATGAATTTATTTGCATATTGCATTAAACATTTCATTGTAACAGTATTTACCTATAGTTTTCCAAATAATATTGAATCAAAAATAGCAAAATATATAGTAACATACGATTTAGGTATATAAAAATTTTAAATTTTAGAATTCAGCTTTTGTAAGAACACTAGAAATCTGTCAAGTTCTAACATAACGTTATCTCTAATATGTAATGAATGAAAGAAATTTGTTAAAATAGAATAGATACGTGAATATAATACGTATCTCATGCTTTGTAATCACTAGCAATGAATTTAATTTACGAACAGTGCCATAGAGCTTGTTATACATTTGCTGCAAGCAAGATCATACTCGCAAATTGTATTAGCACTTAATTCTAATAGTAGTCACTTGAAGTTTTTAAAATAATATTGAAACAAAAATGGCAAAATATATAGTGAAGTACGAGATAAAATCTGTTGATTACAATTTGCTAGTTAATATCAGGTATACCGGAAAGTTCTGTTCGTTTATAGTATGCAACAAATATATTTTTTCTCTTGATCTGTTTTAATACTTATTTTACACTATAGTGTTTATCCGTATTGAAAATCCCTTGCAAGCATAATTCCAATTTTTAAATTCCAAAGTTCAAGAGCTCACTATTTGACAATGCTAGATTGTAAATAAATTTTTATTGATTATGTAATATTGTGTATTGGTATTGGTTTAAATAGAGCATTTATCAAAAAAGCATTTTGAAAATGTAATATTTGGGTTCCCGACCCCTCGTCATTAAGTTAAATGCTGTTTAAATAAAAGTTTGTTATTAAAAAAATAGTGCGAACTGAAGTATTGTAAGAATGCAATAGGTAGTACTAATTTTTGTTTAAAAAATTTGTATTAGCTGATTTAGTGTGCTTGTTTTATTTCTCAAACGGACAGAACTTTCCGGTAGACTTTATATAAATTTATTAGAAATTTTAATTTCCGCAAATTAACTTTAGTAACTTTAAAATTTTAGATATTTGTAAAACTATAGAATTGGCGAAAAAAGCTATATATGTTATTGATTATTTGAACTTTTTTTCTATAAAAATCAGTGAAACATATTACCTAGCTACACGAAAACCAACATCGGCATCTTTCCTATCATTCGCATCAGAAAACAAGAATGAAATCATTACATATGATATCTTTGGCACGTAATACAAGAAGACGTTCAAACACTTATTGATTAGTTATTCATTTTTCTATATTGAAGAAAGTTTGTACATACAGTACGTTGCTGCTTGCTTACTTTCCATCATCATCATAACTTATGTTTATTATCATTCGCATTACAGAAAAATAACAATGAACTCATTATATAATTTTGTGCCAGTGCACTTAAAATTTTCGTACGGCGGCGGGCGGCCTTTGTTTGCGCGCCGCACCAGTACAAACTAATTTAACATTCTCGCTAATATTTCGCCTCAACGGCGCTTTTGTTTGTCTTCAACTTTTAACTAGCTACCGAACACACGTACAGCATCTAATTAACTCTACACCCGCAGCAAAGGAAAAGGAAACAACATCGAGTTAGAGGATAAGTACAAGTAAACTATTATAACATTTACCAATTGGCTGATGATGATTAATTATATCGATGCATAATTCGCGCACACTCGACGCAATAAGACGGCACACTATTCTCGTTGTCTATATGTATGTATATGAAATTACTCTATTCGAATTCTGTGGTTTAGTACTACTATAACGCAACGGCGACGTGACGTCACATCGCGACGTCCGCAGTGCAACTGAACAATAACCTGTAGCTCAACGGGCGAGCGCCTTACAGCCGGATTTCAGCGTGCGCAAATAACAAATGGCAAAACGATACGTTCCGATGGTGAAAAACTGCTATGTATTGTTGTGTAGAACAGGGAGCGTATGCGATTCGGTGCGTTTTGTCTGAAAATTGCTACAATTTTATTGTATAGTACAATCTTGTAAAAATCGGTATAGGAATTAAAGATTTTCAATGGGTTATGAAGTTCTCCACTCTTTTCCAACAAGAAATATGCTTGAACTTCAAATATTTTCACAATAATAAATTAAACGTTATTTTAAAATATGGTCTCATACTAAATTAACATTATTTATATAAATTAAATAACGATTTAAAAAAAATCATTTTGTTTGTTAATAAATATCCAAACTTGCAGAAAAAAATAATAAACAGCTATTCTATAAAACAAATTAATATTTTTGAACAGTGTCAGTGAGATAAAGATAAAATATAAGGTACCGTTTGGAACAACAATTATTGTTCAAGCAGTTTTGACATTATTTATTCAAAATTTCCGTCTTTGTTTTAATTTATTTTGCCAAAAATCAGTATAGGAATGAATTATTCTAAAATATGATCCCATAACAATAACTTAACATTAAATTTGCAAATTACATAACAATTTTGATTAATATTTGTTTTCCATTATGTTTGGTTAATAAATATCTAAACTTGTAGTAAAAATTAATAAATACCTATTGGAAACAAACAAATTATTATTCTTTAACAATATCACTGCGATAAATAATAAGAGTTATTTTTGTATGAGCCGGCCGAAAAAATATTTTGCAATCAGTTTTGACACTATTTTATTCTAAATTTCGATCTGAGTTTCAAGAAAGTATAAAAAAATTTAAGAAATTTGCTTAAAAACTGTTATTTAAATCTTTTTAATTTTTATTTCATTTTATAATATGCTATCATATTTAGTAAAGTTCGAGCAAGTTTACTCTAAAACTCTGGTCATTAAAAATCTAATTAATTATTCTAAAATTCCGATTCGATTTTATTTTTTTTTCTAGACATGAAAAATTGTTAAAAATTTGGCGAACACCTTTTTGAGTAGAGTTTTTTAAATGTTTCTAATTTTTGTATTTCAGTTTACAATATTCAATGATATTTATCAAACCTAGAACAAGTTTACTTTAAAAACAAAAATTGTTGAAAATCTAATTCAAAAGATTTATATTTGCCAACGAAAATCTTACATCTTTGCATACTTTTTATATGTAGATGCTTACCTATTACCATTTAGATGGTTTTCCCATGCGTAAATGCATGTACGCACGTGTAATTTATTTTTTAATAGGAAAAACAAAAGTTAATTTTATAGTATATAATAAGAATTACCGAAAACAAAATGAAAATATTTTTAATTTATCGTAGCAAAAAGATTTTTACCGTTTGTTGCTAAAAAATAACAAAAATATGTATATCTATATTATACAGGGTGCGGCAGCATAACTTCCTTTTTTAATATCATCGGTTGATGTCGTAGCGGAGCGCTAGTGGACTCGTTCGAGAGGGGGGATTTTAAAGTTTTCTGTCCCGACGTGTAAAGTTCTTCTCGAAGTCGTTACTGAGGACGCTATTGCTTTTTTACTGAAGAAGCCCATTTTCATTTGTGTGGAACCGTCAACAAACAAATTGAAGAAAATGAAGCCGCAGTGACACTGAATTCGGACCGGTATGTAAACATGTTGCAGGAATTTTGTTTTCCATGGCTGGATGTGTTGAACTTAGGAAACATTTGGTTCCAACAAGAGAGTGCAATGGCATACACTTCAAGAGCATCGATGGCTGTTTTGAGGGAACACTTCCCAGAGCATCTAATCTCAATTTGGGGCAATTTGGAGTGGCCGGTCCACTCTCCCGATTTGACCTCTGCGATTTTTTTGTTTTGGGTTTTTTGAAATTCTGTGTTCATGTGAACCCTACAAGATCTGAAGTCCAAAATCCAGGAAGAAATTGCCAACATAAGGCCTGCTATGTCAGCAAGAGTTATGACAAAGTGGGATTCTTCACTAAAAAACCAATAGCGTCCTCAGGAACGACTTCGAGAAGAACTTTACACCTCGGGGACAAAACTTTAAAGTTCTCCCTCTCGAACCAGACTATTAGCGCTCCGCTCCGACATCATTAACCGCGCATTTTAAAAAAGGAAGTTATGCTGCCGCACCCTGTATATAGTTTAAAATTTTAAATTTAGTTCCTAACTAACTCCAACTTTTTAATTTTTTTACAGTGGCTTAACTCTGTATGCCAATGCTTTCTCTAATTATTTACTCGCCTCCAAAACGCAGTGTTTATTTTAATATTCACAAATTAATTTGCATAGTGATGTACACGTTGATTGAGGTTATTAAAACTGTCAAACTGCCAGTTGATATAATAGTCAAAAACTCAGGTGCGCACCCAGACATTTGAGTTTAGGGTGGCTTAAATATCAAATATATATTCGATAGCAAAGGAAATAAATGGGTGGCCTTTTAAGTTTTCAACTTTCTTAATTTCTTTAATTTTTTTACTGTTTTTATAACTTCATATACTCTTTTGTTCTCGTGGTTATATATTATTTTTTTATGACTGTTTACGCTTTATAAAAACTTTTTCGTGCTTTTTTAAACCATTATTTCCGCTTTTTTTACTACGCTTTGTAAGGAAGGGCGTTAAAAAATCAGCAAAAAACTTAAAAAAGCAGTAAGAAACTGGAGAAAAGATCTAGAAAGTCGGAACCTTATCAACCCACGTATGTTTTGTATCTTTACATTAGGCTTAGGGGACTATAGATGCAAATTGATTCACAATTTAAGAGAAAATGGTAGAACTTCAGACATCCCACCATACTGCCCAACATTGTCTGTTGATTCTTTATCAAGATAGAGCTAAATATGCCAACTCAAAGTTTATATTTAGCTAAAGTTAACATTATAGAATAATGCAGGGTGACAACTGCGGCAACCGGACGATTTTGAAATAAATATTACACATGCAATTTGTGATTTTATTAACATTAAAATAAAGCGCTCATAATGCCATTAACAATGTGTATTAAGTATGAAAAATATATTATCATCAAGATAATGACCATCATGTTGGATGCAGTCTTCGATCCTTTATTTATTCATTATTGATCCCTATTTCTTCGAAGAGGCCGGTCTTACCGTCAGCGTTGATTCTAATCCCTATGTTCAGATGATTTCACGTTTCAGAAAAGGTCTCCAGACTTGTCAGTTTGTGATTACTTTCTGTGGGCTTCTTCAAAGAAATATAGGGACCGGTAATGCCAGTTAGACCAATAGCACACCATATTGTGACCATAATTCGCCAGAAAATCCTGAGTATTAATCAAACAATGTTAGTGAGTGTAATGAAGGAATATATAAAGAGGGTCGAAAACTGCATCCAACTTGATGGTGATTATTTTGATGACATTATTTTCTAGACTTAATACACATTATAAATGGCATTATGCCAACTCTATTTTGATATTAATAATATTGTATTATCTTGCAAATTTCTTGTGCAACGTTAATTTTAAAATCGTCCGGTTGCAAGTTGTCACCCTGTACATGCTAATTTAAGTTTGCAATATCAAATGTAAAATAGCTGGGAATATTTTTTATTTTACAATTTTTGATTAAAGTTTTTATATTGCTTCATGCAACACATCCTTTTATTTTCAAATATTGATCAAAATAGTAAATGCAGATTTATGAACAATGTGATTGTAAAATTGTAGCCAATATTACAACGCGTACTCATGAATTTTCAGTATCAATACTTCCATGATTTTCATTGAATGCTACAGCAGAAAACAGCAAAAATTAAGCGAGAAATATGCTCATTTCATGAAAAAGGAACATATATTCACGCATTGTTGCATAACATTCAACAGTTACCGTTATCGCTGAATCGAATTGTATGGAAACTTGATGCAAATGTGAAAAATTCATTTCGTAAATGTATCGGAAACGCAGAAAAGTGGAAAAAAACAAAACGCAACATATTTGATTAGTTTATAGTAAAAAAGCTTTATTCATTCGTTTATAATTTAATAAAAAAAACATTAATATATACTTTATTGAGATAATTAAAATATTTTATATTGTATAAAAATATAGCACCTAGAAAATGACTAAAAAAGTCATCAATCGATTAATCAATTAATTAATTATAATTTATAATAAATTTTTTATTATATTTATTTATTTAATGTCGTATTTATTAAGGGAGAGTAGAAGAAGAGTATTTTTTTGTTGTAAAGTGTTGAGCTTGGAAATTACCACCACCACCAAATAAAACGTAGAACAACAAATAAAAAAATCGATGTTCCTTTATATATTCACACAAACAAAAAAGAAGGGCGATTTTTTCATTCGTCGTAAGTGATAAGTACATAAAACGTTGGAAAACCGCAACCATTCATTCACATCATGATGAGAGAAAAAAATAAACGTAATATTAACATTTAAAAAAGAAGAACGCCCTAAATGTGTTATCACAGCTGTCAGTTACTAAACGTTCGCGTTAATTATCCATCAATAGATTAATTCAAATTGATTAAACGTAGTAATTAAGTGGGCAGTGCACTTTAATTGATTATATTATATAAAAAATACTGCTTCTTGGCTGGCTGTTTGCTATTTTGCAAGGCAGTGTAATAATAATAATAAAATACAAATAATAATAATAAGAATAAAATTTTCCGTTCAATAAATTTGTTCAAAATGTAGTAGCAAGCTGAAAAAACAAATTATGAGGGTTGTTGCAGAGTAATAGGGGATGATTTGACGACGTATACAATACGATGTAATATTGTATAATAGGTATGTATAAAATTAATTAAGGTTAGATTGTGATTAAAATTTTGACATGGCTGAAAGTGAGCGATACAGTTGCAACCACTGCCATTGAGTGTATATTGACTACCACTACGTACTAATTTTAATCACAATCTATTCAAATAATTCTTTTACAAACATAGTGTATATATACTATATACAGGGTGAGGCCTAAGGCACTCATTAAAAATAGTTTTGTTGAATATAGAAAAGTACAAAATACGTTTTCATTAAAAAAGCTTAAAAATACGTTTACAGAAATTTCATGTGAATATAAAACATTATCATAAAATTTTTGAATAAAAAACAACTAAAATTTATAGAAAAGTCTAAAAATATGAAAAATAATTCTTTAAAATCCGCTTAAAGTTTAAAAAATCTTAAAATATAGCTAAAAAATCGTTCAAAATTGTTTAAATCTATGCAAATTGTATATTTTTGTTCAAAAGATTAAAAAGTTTGAAAAAGGAACCTTATAAAAACATAAACTATAAAAAATTCTATAAAATCGTTTACAATTTATACTAAAAGTATATTAAAACACTCTTTAAAAATCGCATAAAAGTAATTTAAAAAATTTATTCAAAATTGCTTAAATCTATTTTCAGGCAACTTTGTACTTTTAATGAAAAGATTTAAAATTTAAAAAAATATTATATAACATTGTAAAAACATAAAATATATAGTGTTCTATAAACTCATTTGAAATTTATAATAAAAAAATAAAATAATTCTTTAAAAACTGCATAAAATGTCAATAATTTTTAAATGTACTTTCAAAAATCACTCAAAATTGCTATTTTCGAAAAGGTTTTTTCTTTTTCAATAAAAAATTTGCTAAAAAGCTTAACGATATAAAAAGATTGTTTGTTAAAACACAAACAAAAAAAATATTTATAAAATCTTATAAAGCTGTCAAAAAATTATCAAATTACAACAAAACTATTTTTAGTGACTACATAAGTACATTTGTTTTTATTTATTTTTAGGACTATTTAAAATGCGAACACTTTTATGCCTCACCCTGTAGGCAGTGTTCATATAAATGCATTCCATCTTCTTGTTGTGTGTCGGAATCAAATCGGCAAGAACGCTTTTTGTCATCAATCGAACGAAGTAAAAAAAACATCGTCACCAATTCAATTCAATTCAATCATTAATTAATTAAAAGGTAGTTACGGTGATTAAAAATCAAATAAAAAATGAGACAATTATGTAAAAAAATCACTTAAAACTATTCTCGCTCTCATTATCGCCGAACCAATTCTTGCGGTCGCGATGATGATGATGATGATGATGGTGATGCATGAAACTGGTGGATGCTTCCTCGCGTACAACGCGTCCACCCTCCACGCCGCTACTCGTCATCGTTGCGCTCGTCGCCGCGCTCCACATCTTTGCGCTGCGCTGCGATTTCGGCGTACCTTCATGCGACGAGCCGGACGATAAGGCGTCATCAAAGCGCGGCGCGATCCAGCGCTCGGTGAATTCGCTGGCGGAGCGTGCGAGCGACGGCTGGCTGAGCGAGCGCGCCAAACTGGAATGATAGTCGTCCTCCTGGTAATCGAATCGTCCAAAATCGACGATCATCTCCGACATGGAGCGCAAATCCGCTTCGCTGCGATAGCTCGACGATTTGATCGATTTGCTGGTGGGATGGATCGCCACGTCGATGTCCGAATCGTATTCGTACAGTGTTGGTAGACTGCTGCGCCGACTGCGATTATCCCATTCCGCTTTCTTCTTGCTGTAGCGCGGTTTGTTTGGTCGATCCACCGGAGTTAGAATCCGTATGATTACATCCCATTTGTGTGGCTCGAAGAGCGGTTCGTATCGCTGATCGTGTCGGATGCGTTCGTAATCCTCACGGATTGTCGCCTCTGTAAGTAAGGTGCGTAGCGTCGATTCGGTGGTGATAATTTGGCGCCACTTGACGCGATCTGAATGTACTAGATAATCGTCGTGCTCGTTGTTAAACACGCGCAGCAACACGTTCCAATTCGGTACTTCAGGATTATCGTACGGAAGCTGATAGTATTCCAGATTATTGATCATGTGATGCGATAGCGATGTGTGATGTGCAGTGGTGGTAGTAGCCGATGTGCTGGCCAAATTGCCCACCAGCTCCGGTGAGTTGAGCGGCAGTTTATTGTCGTCGATTTGGCTTTGCGGCAGTTGCATCGATTTATCGGCGCGTGGCGTCAACGTTACGTTGCTCACTGATGATATGTCGCTAAAGTTCTCCCATTCCGGCGGATTGGGCATCTCGAGGGGATAATTGCGTATTGTTACGTCCCATTTCTGGTCGGCCGCTTGTTTCGTATGGTACTCGGTGATCATGCGCTTATAGCGCTCAATGTCCTCGATCGTTCGTTTCTCGGTGATGGTGCGTAGATACACGTCGTCCACCTCATGACTGGTGAGTTCTGGAACGACTGGTGGTGGCGGGGCTAGGGCCTGTTTCCTCAAGATACGATTGTACGTCGGTGCTGGTTGAATGTGTTTCGGCGGTGGATGTAGTTCCGGTACGTAGGTAAATTGCGTACGTTCGACCATGCGCGGTGATTCCAGCGATCGTATACTCTCCTCGCGCTGTTCAACAATGGTGGATAGATTGGTTGATTTGGCCGGTGCGGATATGATCGTTGATTCATCCGAATCGCTCAGATTGAGGCTGTGCACGCTTTGCGCTGGCGCCTTTTTCACCTTCACCTGCACCTCAAAGCGCGGCGGTTCTTTCACCATGACCGGCAGCCGGGGCACTATCGTTTGTATCTCCTCGCTGTAAAAGCTGCTGTTGTCTTGTACGAACGCCTTGTTCTCGAAGCTGCCGGCTGAGGGCAGCGAGCGCGTATCCACGTCCTCGTTCTCCGAATGGCTCTCGCTCGGATAATCTGAGGGTAAAGTATCGCTAATTAATAGGCCATCACTGCCGGCGCTGCTTGGTGCTGTTATCATTGGTGCATGAACGCGCGGTATCTTTAAGCCTTCAAACATTGATAAGTTGCCTGTTGTGGGATTAGTCGGAGAAAAAAGTTAATTATTAGGTGACTGTTAGTATTCGTATTAATCGTTGTTTGCACACATTACCTAACGAACTGCCCGATAATTTTGTTATTTCCGAACCTGTTCCGATCGATGAGAACGGATGCCGGATGACGGTGACGTGCCGCTTGCGAAGGCAGTAATAAGAACAGCCCAGGCCGAGAAGGAGCAGCGAAAGAAAGAGGATCGCACAGATGATCAGCAAAATTTGGAAACCTTTCAGCGGCGGTTCGAGCGCTGCCACCGGCGCCAGATCTTCTTGGCTAAAACACAATATTCATTGAATTTAAGGTTCACATTGGTGGGCTGCCAAATAAACGCTATCACTTCATTAATCAACAGTTAAAGTTAAAGTTTTTTAACAATTATTGTTAGTATTAAGATTAAAAGTTATTTTGGTTCCAAAATTATTAATTGTGCATTCAGATAAAATTAAAAATTGAAGAAAACTACTGCGTCTTCTTGTTGGAAATTTATCCATTTATCATTAATGCCTTTCATACGTTGAAAAAATAACCTATCAAATAAGTTATCATCTATACTAATCAACATTTCATAACCTTCAAACGAAAAGATCTAAAAACTATACAAACATCTAATAAAAGAGTTATAAGAACGTTGAAATTGTTGACTGTTGCACAAACTTCATCTGTAAATAATTCAATTTGTCGGTTTTTTTAATATTATTCAAATTAACAATGTTTCGCATTAAAAGTTATTTTGCTTTTATAAATATTTAGCTACAATTAAAAATTGAAGCAAACTGCTTCGTCTCCTTTTTGGAAATTTTACCACTTCATTAAACATTAATGCCTTTTCTATGTTGAAAACATAACCTCACATTACATATCATATAAGTTATTATCGTTACTATTCAACTTTTAATAATAACTTTAAACGAAAAACATCTAAAAATAATACGAGCGTCTAATAAAAAAGTCATAAGAACGTCGAAATAGTTAATTGTAGCACTAACTTCTTCTCGAAATTATTCAATTTATCCGTCTTTTTTATATTAACCAATCTACCAATGTTTCGTAAGAAAAGTTACTAGGCTTTTATAAATATTTAGCTTTATCATTAATCCACGTTTCATAATATTTAAACGAAAAAAAACTAAAAACTATATAAAAATTTGATAATAAAAGTTAGAAGAACGTCGGAATAATTGATTGTAGCACAAACTTTGGTATTTAAAATTATTATAGTTTTATAAATATACAATTAAATATTGAAGAATATTGCTTTGTCTTTATTTTGGAAATTTCTCCACTTCATTAATCATTAATGCCTTCCAACGTTGAAAAAATAACTTCACTTTATCTATCAAATAAGTTATCATGTATACTTATCAACCTTGCATAATCTTCAAACGAAAAAATCTAAAAACTATACAAACATCTAATAAAAAAGTCATAAGAACGTCGGACTGTAGTATAAACTTCATCTGTGTAAATTATTCAATTTGCCCGCCTTTCTTTTAATATCATCCAATTTAGCAATGTTTCGTATATTCATAAATTTTATATGTTTATAGAAGGAACTACACCGTGCACTGAAAATATGTTATGTTGGCTGAAAGTAAACATTATACGACATAACGTAGATATTTTCATATTAAATTAAATTACCAATTTTAGAGAACGTGCTTTTATGCTGTTGCTGCTGCGTCCGTTTACTGCAGCAAATGAATGATGCAAAATTTTCTTATTTCTTATGATGTTTTTATAAATAAATATATGTATAGTAGGTAAAAAAGTGCTCGCTTACATAAAACTTGGTAATCCAGGAGGCGGAGGCGCAACAGGCGGCGGATATCGACATACGATCGTTATGATTTCATCGCCGTCCATCTCCAGTCCAGGATGGAAGCGCACCACAATATTGTTCGTAAACACCCTCTGCGGCTCCTAAATGTTGAAACAAATACGAAAGTTGGAATTGTTTGTGCATTTTGTAAAAATAATTGCCTGTTTCGTGCCGCATCCCTTCAACGGCAGCTCAATCTTATAGCTGTAGTCGCCCTTGCCGGTGATCTTGCATGGCGAGTTGCGCTCGAAGTCGGCGTAAGCACGACCGTAGAAGCGCTCGTTGAACTTGAGCTCGACTTGCATCGAGCCGGCGGCACAATTAAGCGCCGCCTTGGTGCGATTCAAGAAGATCACCGGCGACAGATCGTCGAGCTTCGTGACGCGGCCGTCGAGCGTCGCCTGGTCGGGCAGACCTTCGCCTTGAAATTCAATGTTGTTCGCCTGGTCCGCATAGTTGGCGCGGCCAATCGTGAGCAATGCATTGATGTACGTGACGATGACTAGATGGCGTAACATCTGCAACAAATTAAATAACTTTTAGTTATATTCATACACATATCACAATTAAATTATCTAGCATAGATAGTAAGAGTATTAATAAACAATCAAAAAGTATATAAAATTCCACTTTTAAAGAAATATTTGTATTTTTGAATAAAATTAATCAAAAAAATCGATGAAGAAATAAAATTTTGGTCTAGCCTAATCATTTTTTTATAGAAAATCATCTTCTTTCCTATTGCTGTGAAATTTGAAGGGATGAATATACAGTGGGTTTATAAATAACTGTTTTTTGTGTCGGGGCAAATTTTTGACTATTTTCTTGTAAGCATGTAAACATGCAGTTCTTCTCGCATTTTCGTTCAATCATTATGAAAATAGATAAAACATTAGCTTACTAAACACTAACAACATTTAAAATCTATCGTAACTCAAATTTAGAATTTTCAGTTCAATTTGCATTCAATTATATACTCTTTGTCTCATTTACATCTAAATATCATCAAACATGAGTTACAAATTACTTAAAATCGCCTAAAAGCACAATATTAATTTCACCCAACACTCTTTGTAGTGCTTAACATATGCAACATATTATACATTTGTGTTACAACTATACAGAACTGTTACATTAATATACGAGTATATAATCCGTTGCAGTGATTTTGTAAATGCAGCTGCGGTATCATGGAAATGATGTCACCGCAATGCGATTCTCATTAGCTTTTAAAAACGCGATACAATATATATTTATATATTTTTTTATAGAAAACAGAAGAAAATTGCCAATAATTTGTTAAATAATACGTTATTTTATACAATACATTATGGACAAGCTTACTAAAAACTAATTAACTAAGCGGCTCAATTTTTAATTTGAAAACTATTTTAACTTAAATTTACGATATATAATTCAATTTGCATTCAATCATCTACTATTTATCTCAGTTACAATCCAATTACATCAAAGTAGTTTGCAAATTACCTAAAATCGCCAAAAAGCAAAACATTCATTTCACCCCAACACTCTTTAACGTATGCAACATTTGTGTAAAAACTATACATTGTTGTGATTTTGTAAATGCAGCTGCGTATCATAGAATTAATGATCTCGCCGCAATGCTTTGCGCATAAGCTTTTAAAAAACCGCGATACATTTATATTTTTATAAATTTCCATAGAAAACAGACTAAAATTGCCAATAATTTTCTAAATAATATGATTTTTTATACATTTTTGTTCAAATTGCTAAGTAAAAATTAACATAGTGTCTCAAAACGAAACCATTTTTAATTTAAATACTATCTTAACTCAAATTTACGATTTTCACGCCAATTTTCCACTTAATGATATCAAACACAGTTTGCAAATTACTTAAAATCGCCGAAAAGTAAAACATTAATTTCACAACACTCGTTAATGTATGCAACATTGTATACATTTGTGTAAACACTATACATATCGCAAAACTATAAGAAATGCAAGAAATGTATAGTAGGTATATAAAATCCGTTAGTGTGATTTTGTAAATGCAGCTGCGCTATCATAGAAATGACGTTGCCGCGCAATGCGATTCTCATTAGCTTTAAAAAAGGCGCAATACATTATATACTTATATTTTTTCTGCAAAACGTGTGGAACGTCGAGCGAATTGAAACGAGTCCGCCTCTGCGTTTCCACAAGCGCTACAGCGCGCTACAGCTACAGCATTCCATCCACACAATTCTCTAATTACACATACTTAGAATATCTTGCGTATATAAAATACACATTTTATATACTTTAGATCTTTTTTTGTTGTTATTTTCGTATTGTTGCAGACAATGTATATATGATTGGTGAAATGCGCGCGCCGATGCGCGCCTTCCCGCTGCTGCTGCGGCTGCGACCGTACCGACCGCGCGCGCTGATGTCGTAATGTCGCCAAGGTAAGCAACAAGCACACTTTCATTCTCATTACGATTATTATTAATAACAATAATATAAAAAAAATCGAAGCTTGTTTCGCTTTGTTGTTTGTATGTTGGTCAGCGCGACCGAACGAGCGAAATATACACGATTTAAATGAAAAATTGGCGAGGAATGCGTGTGTGCGGTATGTGTGGGCTGAATTTGAAATGCCCATGCCGCGCATAAATTATTATATATAATTCGTTTGCGAAATTAGCTAAATGTACATAATTGTTTATCTAGTCATGATTAATTCATTATACTATAGGTAGAAATGCGAATAATAATAATGCGCGCAGGATTTTACAGCTGTGCGGTTTTAGTTGCCTCGAACGCAAAATGATCTACACATTAGCGTTTAAATTATACTAATTTTATTGCAAATTTAAGCATATCGCTATGGATAAGGTATATACATTAGCATAATTTCATAGGAAACTTTTTGAAAATAAACATTATATGTCTTTAGGTGCTAGCTACTTAAAAAACCAAAGCTTTGATGAAGTAGTAAGAATTGCTTACAAAATTTGAGTGATTTTAAGTAAAATATCTAATTTCCTGAAATTCTTTTTAAGATCAAATGAAACATCAACGAAATGAGATAAATTATTAATTAAATTTTATTAAATTTCCTCAAGTTTAAGTATTTGATATTAAAAAGAAACAAAATAATGATTCAACGCTTAAATTTTTGTTGCTACTAATTTTAGAATAGCTTTCGGTGCTGACTAGTTAAATACTTAGGTTTTGATAAATTTATACAAATTTTAATTAATTGAATACAAACTTTAAGCGATTTCAAGCAGAATAGTGCCTTTATATTTCATTAAATTAGGCACTGAATACCTAAAGAACTAAGGCTTTGATAAATCTATACAAATTTTAATTAATTGAATACAAACTTTAAGCGATTTCATGTATAATATAAATTATTTATCTAATTTTGTGAAATTAATATTTGTGCAAAGCACATGTTTATCAATATTTCAGTAAATTTCAGTAAACACCTCGTAATAGAATAAGAATCATTAAATAAATTTTATTAAATTCCCTATATAGTTCATCAACTTTAACTATTTGATATTATATAAAACATACCTAATAATGATTCCAATTTAATCAACGCTTAAAATTTAGTTGCTGCTAATTCAAACACGTCATAAATTTCTTTAGTTCCACTACAAATCTACTAAATTCCAATGAAAATGTTAATTGAAATTTATTTTGCTTAGATTTTGAGTGCTGGTTGCTTAAAAATCAAGGTTTTTTATAAATCAATGAGAATTTTAATAAATTCAATACAACTTTTAGACGATTTAATCTAAAATGCAAATTATATATCTAATTTTAATGAAATTAAATAAAATTGTAAATTTTAAACGTCCAATTTTTTAATGCAACGTTAATTAAGACCTTTGGAATTTACCTAGCTATAATGAAAGAAATTATATAAAATAAGCTATGATAGTTTAGTTACATACATACATACAGTGTGTTCAATAAGTTCGGCAACACCTCTTTATTTTGAAAACGATAGTGCAATTAATAATTCTGAACACGTTGGTCCATATTATATTTTAAAACGCTTCTGATGGTAATATTCACTTGGTCCTTCGAGGTGCCCATCATGGTCTTCAGATGGCCAACTTCAGTTTTTTCATGGAACCTCACATTTTTTAATGGAAATTCTAAAAGATCAAAACATTTTACGTCTAATATGTAATTTTCACCTAAACTAGAGGTAAAATGTCGGAGTTTCAGCCACTTGAAGACGTTCAACGATTTCCGACATTTTACTTCAAATTTGAGCGAAAATCACATATTAGACGTTCAATGTTCTGATCTTTCAGAATTTCCATGAAAAAATGTGAGGTTCCATGAAAAAACTGAAATTGGCCATCTGAAGACCATAATGGACACTTCGAAGGACTAAGTAAATATTGCCATCAGAAGCGTTTTAAAATATAATATCGACCAACGTATTTAGAATTATTAATTACACTATCGTTTTCTAAGTAAAAGAGTGTTGCTGGACTTATAAGCACCAGCCTTGTCTCCGGTGTCTTACATCAAAATTGCGTACAAATCACAGACTAGACGTAAAATGTTATGATCTTTCAGAATTTCAATTAAAAAATGGGGAGTTCTATTTAAAAAAATGAAGTTGTCCATCGGTAGACCATGATGAGCACTTCAAAGGACAAAGTGAATATCACCATCAAATACATTTTACAAAATAATATCGACGTACGTGTTCAGGATTTTTAATTAAACTATCGTTTTCAAAATAACAGGGTGTTGCCGAACTTATTGAACACACTGTATATATACAACGTAAACTTGAATTAACTTAAATGTGAAATTGATTTTTATCTAAAGTCTTTATCTACATTTCATTAAATTACATACAAATACCACGTAATGGGATGAGATTGTACTGGTTTGGCTGAATTATTAATTAAATTTTATTGAATTTCATATATATAAAGTTCATCAACTTTAACCAAGAATGATTCTAATTGAATAAGCGCTTAAATTTCAGTTGTTGCTAATTCAAACACATCATAATTCCACTACAAATCCAGTAAATTCCAGTGTTAATTATTTTTTTTTTAAATTGCAATTAAAGATGTATGGAAAATGCACTTACTTACATTACCAGGCTATCAACTAAATAACAATAAAGCATAATTATTTTTTATACTTTTTATTAGTTCGAATACCTGGAAAGCAATCAAACATTGTTGCAAACTTGTTTATTTTTATTTGAATGCAAATTCATTAAAGGCAGCATAATAAATAATGAATGGAATTTAATAAATTTGCGTTTCAAATAAAATTGCTCTTTTGAAAATTGCAATATTGTGTTTCAATAGTACATGCTCTGCTAGTGAATATATTGACATTTAT
>JARJDW010001596.1:0-17314 GCA_030264715.1 Adinopsis sp. GC000173
TTTGATTTTTACGTTTATAATTTTACAATAATTATAATTTAAACTTATTATTGTATTGTTATTAAAAAACAAAAATTATAGAAAACTCGCCGGGCCCTATGACCACCTCGGGCCCCGTTAATTAGTACCGGCTGTACCCCCCTGTCGACGCCCCTGAGTGTGTTCAATAAGTTAGGAAACACCCTTTTATTTTGGAAACGATGGTTTAAATAAAAATTCTGAACACGTATGTCGATATTATTTTTAAAAACGCATCTGGTGCTGATATTCAATTTGTCCTTGGAAGTGTCCATCATTGTCTACCGATGGTCAACTTTATTTTTTTTTCGTATTATTAAATTATATAAACATTTTCTTGTAACAGTAAACTCTAACTTCTATACTACTGGCGTCTACCAGAAGTTAATAAAATTATTCTCATGTCTTAAGTTTCACACTGATTGATTACTGGAATTTCAGAAATATCATAACAATTTAAAAAAAATGCTTTTTGAACACCCTGTATATTCATTGCATTGTATAACTTGCAAACCACTGGAGTAACAAAAAATTGACTTTGCTTAGTCAACATTTATCAAATCGCTTATTGATGACTCTATAGCGATTTAGGAAAGTTTTTGCAAATCGCTAACAACACCTGTAGTTAAATATCCAGTGTAATATACTAACTGTATGCAAGTATATAAAAATTAATATTAATGAAGTTAAAATATTATCAACGCTTTCATATTCAAAAAGATAAAATTGTTAATCGAATAATAAACATGAAATTGCACATTTATTACATATAATAATTTATATCATGCAATGTTTAATTCCAATTTCATACAATTTCCGGTAAAAAATCAAGTTGAATTTTAATAGTTAATACAATTGTAATATAGGATGATCTTGTAACCGTTTAGCTCGGTGTAAAATGTCTTTAACTTTACTTTTCATAACTACTTTTCTACAATTTCGTGTCGAAGCATATGTATAATAATAGCAAACAAAGTCATTACTTTATAATAATTTTAAAAAAATTGCAGATAGTGCCCGTCGTACACAAATATGACGATTGCGTACCAGGACAAAATTTACCAATAAGCTTTATGTCAAGAAATTGGCGTATTAGAAATGAGTTAGCAATATTTGATTATAATGTAACCATAAATCGAAATCTGTCAAATACACTGCAGGTATTTTAAAGACAAATACAGTCGACACTCGATTATCCGCGATAATGTGTGGCACAACCCGCAAAATTAAAACTCTATGATAAATGATGAAACAACGATTCAATTTTCGTATGTACCTATATCTAAATTGTGTTTGCCATTTGCATACGTGGGATAGGAATAACGCACTTTTTATTTTGATAAGTATCTTCCAAAATTGAAATCAGATTAAAAAACAAGTTTAATGAAAGTTGCCCCATTTTTTACGTAGGTTGTGATTCTGAGTAAAAAATTAGACCTTTTTGAACGCAGTATTTAAACTCATTTTGTAGGTGCAAACAATATCGCGAATTATCGAAAAAGTTTTTGGCACCGCGGTTAATATACAAAACACAAATTAATCGAGAGTCTACTGTTCATTAAATTAATAGTTATAGTCGACGCAAAGTGACTCTTTTGAGCGAAGCAATATAAATAGGATATACCTAATTGATAAGTGTAAGATACGTCTATTTTTAGCTGCTTATTGCATTCGAGAAATGAAAATCAAGATATGAACAAATCTGTCAAACTACTTTCAAATTTAACACGAAAAATTATTGTTCATTATTGCGAGTTGGGCGTGTTGGGCGCGAGGCCTGGTCGGGAATGTTAACTTGTATCAAAGGAGGATATCTCTGTCCCTTAAAAAAGGTAATAGATAAAAAAATGTTATAAAACATTAATCTTATAATTTCTATTAATCTTAGAAAGTGTACGTTGGAAAAAATTGTTCAATAAATTTATCAATATTTAGTTTATTGTCATTAGATCCAAAGTACTATTGGAAAGCAGAAGCTAGAATAATAGATTTTAAAAGTAAACAACATTTGGCATGCAATCGCATGGACGCATTTTTAAAAGAATTCTAATAAGGGTAATGTACACAATATTTTATTATATTATACAAAGATCTACGCTTGCGTTATATAGTCTGTATAATATTCTTTTTATTACTATTAAAACATATGGGTATTTTAGTATTTCTCCTATCATCATGTTAAAGTGGTAAAACTCGCAAAATTGGGTATAATAAGAATTGCGAATAGTATTTATTATGCCTTTAAAGCGTTACAAATGATTACAATACAGGAATTGCTCTCAAAACTTTTGGTTTAAGATTAGAATATCAATCTTCATGCGCGATTATTCTAAATACAAATGTGCATCTAAGGTTAGGCTAATGCGTTGCGCACAAGATGAATTGACTTTTGTCTTACTCATTGTCCTCCTGATCCTGGAAAGGGCACAATTGAGTAGCCTACAGGCTGGGGAGTCTTATTACATCCTCACCATTGCCTACATAAATTTACATCTCTTTCCTATCATTTTCTGCAGAGCTACAACAAAAGTCTTGTGAATATTTGAATGGCCCACGTATATATACATAGATATATATATATATATCTACGATCTTATTGGCTCTTGGTAAATACGTGTATTTTATAAAAAAGTACTTTTATTATTAAATCGCTGACATAATAAAATATTTCGTACACCCATCATTAAGTAGATGATAGATAGATAGGTATTACGTTTTCAGTTGCCTTATTACATTCATTTGTCGACGTTTGATGTGGCTCAAAGTTAGTAGGAAATATAAGTTTGCTACTATATATTATTTGAAAAAATATCTATTTTAGGAAGATGTCAACATTTTACAAGAACCACTCAATACCTTACTTTCTGTTTGTTTATTTCAAGAAAGCGACAAAGTCTGGAAGAATGTGCTGCAATTCGTAGTTACCTTATTTACATTTTTAGTTTTAACGTTGGGTTGAATTGGATTTTCTATCAAATCAATCAGTTAATATTTAAAATAGTAAGAGAAGTAATATTTTGGTTATATTCATTACTTTTCTAGAAAAGTGCAATTATTGATATTGCAGCGATTATTTCTGCCAGTTATTAATTCTATATACTAATATGGTTTCCAATAACGTTACAGAATTCTATATTTGGCCTTCAACAAATTGAAAAAATCACAATAACTTTTAATTCTGCGTTATCGCAGATAAAAATGAAGAAATCAATAAATATTTAAAAAATATTTTTATGAACTTTTGTAAATTAGCATTTGGCATGATATTAGCTTATTATGTGGCTGTAAATGTGTATTATGAATGTCCTACTGGATGTATTTCCTACTTAGATTTCGAAATTTTCACATTTTAGCCTACATATATTTGTTATATTACATATGAAGAATAATTTTTAATTTCAGTATCTACCATTTAACTACAATGTATTTCCATGAAACTATATCATTGTAAGAAGTCACATATATTATAGTTGTAGTGGTGTTATATTTGCACTATTATTATTAACATACGCTTATTATTCGATGCAACTTCTTCGATGTGAGTTAGCAGATTTCAGAAACTATGTAAGCCAAATCATATGTCATATTTTAGGGATTTGAATTTGGCAATATACTGCATTTAATTTGCTATATTTCTTATATTGTATCATTTTCGACATTTGGCGAATTGATTCAAAGCGATGTAAGGTTTAAAATTACTTATATTACTATGAAGTATAATTTTAATCGTGTACATTCTAGAATGATGCAATACAACGGAGTTATTTCAATCTATTGAATGGTCTGTCGTGGGTTTAGCTAAAGATATGACTTTTATGATGATGTATTTTAATAGACCATTTACATTTTCCGCTGGATTTTTTAAAGAATTTTGAGCACCTGTGGCTTTAGGAGTTAGTATAAAGCTTTTTCTAATATAATTTTTTACTCAATTATACATTTTTAATTGTAGGTATTTAAATATTCTTATTTAATAATTACATGTCTTCTGCATTCTCAGTCCAAAAATTAAACACAATTAAAACTACCACTAATTATTTGAGATTAGCAAATAAATTGGTATAAGACACTGTTTGAATTACACTACTATACGTATAATATCAGTATTATAAACATAGGTTGTACTATTATTAAATCATTGACTTATCAGCATTTTTTAATTGTAATAACTATACTTTTTTCTAAACAACTACGTACTTACATTACATATCTAAAGAGTCTGATATCAGTGCCGGATTATCCCATAAGCTTAGGGCTACGTATTTGAAAGCGCTTCAGATTAGTGAAATCGATAGATTTTAACTACCCTCCGCCTAAGTTCGTTTCATAACGTTTTTTTACAGTAATTAAAGTGGAACGCAAACTGTATTGGATTGCGGATGCCTTAAAGTACTTTAATTGAAATAAGTGTCTAAGTAGAGTTTTTGTAAAGATATGGTAAAACCAAAATGATGTCTATGCTTTGTGAAATTGTTATATAGATTTTGTATAGCTCAAAAAGCACCAGCAAGTACTAAGTGAGCACCAATTCAGTACCAAATGGACATGAATTGATGATCAATTACAGACCAATTGGGCACCAAATGGGCATCAAATGAGAACCAATTGAGACCCAAATGAACACCAAGTGACCACCGAGTGAGGACCAATTGAACACTAAATGAAAACAAATGAGCATCAAGCGAGCACTGATTGACCACCAAATAAGCATCAAGGGAGGACCAATTACGGACAGAAGAGCATTGAACTTGAGCCTGTAATAAATACAATCCAAAAAACTTTGTTTATTTTATCATCTGTTGATTTAGAATTTGTTTTTCTATCATGGCGCGTATGTGGATATGATTCAATTGTTAATTGTTTCCGAAATCATTAGTTGATTTTAGAATAATATTGGCAATATTTTCATAAAAAAACTGGCTAAATATATCGATCGGCGTCATATTGTTTTCAATTGGAAACTGTAATCCACAATTCGCACCAGAAAAATTAAAATTTGGTATGCTTTTTGTGGATTCATGCCATTCTTCATTATTTTTACTACTGCTACTACTCTCACCAATTTCCATGCTTTCCTCTTCAGTTTCTTCTTCAAAATCTTCCCTAGCGTTTGACGAGAAATCAGAGCTATCAGATTCAAACTAAATACCACTAGAATAATCTGTTGAAGTGTCTTGAAACAGCTTCATCCTTTTTCTTCTCAATTCATCCTTTCTATCTATAATTCTAATACATATCATTTGTAATCGAGATGTAAAAATACCTTTTATACAATAACTATAAAAAATACCTACGATTTTTATAATTATTTGAATAAAAATATATGATTTTTTTTATAAAACTACACTGTCTGTCGCAATAGCTAATACAAAACTGACCAACGCAATGGTATGTCTATATTGATACATATTAATTGGTTTTGAGGCATTGTTTGTCATTTCGGTGCTTGTACTTGATACATATTTAAGCATGATCTTTGATTGTGTTGAGCACATTTTATACAAGAGCCAGAGATTCAATAGCATTTAAATTCAACTTATATAGCACTCATTTGTATTGTATCAAATGTTATTGTTAAATAAATTAAGCTACGGCCACAGCCGCAATCACAGTACCTAAGAGCTGTAAAGCAGGACGAAATTGAAAATTGCTATGACGGCTATAGCCGCTTTGTTCGTTATATATGTCATGCACTTCAAAAAAATTATTTTTTTAATTTGTTAAAAATAACAATAAATAATCATAGAATTAAAAAAAATTCACCGAACAACGAACTCGTTAAAATGACATCGCTATGAACTGTCGATGGTTTCTAAGATGATTAATCGAAAAATGAGAAAAATGAATTGTTAGATCCATAATATGTAAATAATTCTATTTATTAAATATCAATAATTGTGTAACACATTTTAAACACAAGTCATCGTAGGAAGCTTTATAAGCAGAATGTTGTTGAACTTGTTGAGTATTCGCTTATTTTAATTTAAATTTTTGTAAGTATGAAAATATTAAACATTTATTATTTATTTATCTGATACGGAATTGGTTTCTTATAAGAAAATAGGTATAGTACGCAAATAGGTCCCTTATTTTGAAACAGTAATACAAAGTAATGAATATAATTTTAATTTGAATGGGATAAGTGAATCATGAAATAGTACAAGAGATAGATTATATAATGTAAGTACTATCGAGTTTACGAAAAAAGAAATCGCCTGGCTTGGGTCTACCCTCATCCCTCTGAGGTGTGTGGTACCCCCTATGGATAATCATCACGGCTATCCTACCATAAAATGCTAATAGAGATCGCATCCACTTTTAATCAATCTATCAAAGGAGTAGAAGAACTATAAAAAATATCGATCTTTTTTTGTTTTTTATATTTTTGTGTTTCTAATATGGTTGTTATATTCTTGTTAGTCAAATAAAATTGTTGCGAATTCTATTTGCATTTTAAGGCAGAAGACCCGTGGCGATTCTCCACAGGGGGTGCCATAAACGTCAAAGCGATGAGGGTAGATCCAAACAAGGTAATTTCTTTTTTTATGCAGTCGATAGTTTAATAATTAATATGATTAATTGCTGATGATAGGTTAACCATCCTATATCAGTATAATATAAGAAATTTGATACAGTGAAAAGAATATGTATTTAAAAATATCCTGACACAAATATTTGATATTTAATACATCAGATAATAACAACTAATGTAAAGTGGAAATTAAAATATTTAATAACGCTATAAAAATATAGGCGCTTAAATGCGCATACTTATAAAGGAAATGGTGATATAACAGCAGGTAGATAGGTAAATTTAATAATTCTAAAATGTTTTACCATTCATTAGCAAAAAATGTTCCTGTTAGTTATAATTGTGTTTTTGCTTCATACTACAGAAACAGCGGTATAAATTTCTTTAATAACCTAACTACTTGTGTATAAATAATTGTAATATATTTTTTAGATGATTTTATTTCTCGACAAATATGCAAATTGTGAAGGAACTGCTCGTACTTCATCAATTATCTATCAAACAACAAATATTCGTCAAAATGGCACCGTCACAATACTTGATTATAATGTAACAGTCACTAAAAATATAGCGAGCAGTTTGCAGGTATTATTGGGTACATCATAAAATCAATAATACAGTACCTAAATGTGTTAATTCAGATGTCCTGGGCAATTGAAAAATGCAGATCAAAAATGGATGCAAATTGTGAGCAAGTCTATAAGTTTAACACCAAAAACTTTTGCAAATTTTTGAATCTTCAAAAGGAAGCTTGGTCAGGTTTAGTTTCATGTCTTAAACCAAAATACAGATGTCCGATTAAAAAAGTTAGTAATCAATAATGCATTTAAGAATTTTAAAAGAACGAATATTTTATTTGTAGAATTTCTACATTGGCAAAAATTGTACTCTAGATATGTCCGTCTTCAGGCTAATTCCACTGGAAGCATCATTTTACTGGAAAACAACAAGCAGAACAATTGATTTTAAAAATAAGCAGTTTCACGCTTGTGTTAGCATGGATGGATATATACGACCAGGCTAATTTCTAACTTTAAGCTCAATTTTGATATCATTTTCTGTATATGTAAAATTAAGTCAGTAGCACATATTGAGGTATTTAACAATTTTTACTTTATGTAATGAATGATCAAATTGAAAAACAATTTGCTTGTAAATATGTATAATGGGAGTGCACTAAGTAATTCTTCTCGTGCTTCTGCTGAACGGCTCAGCCAATTTATGCTCAACTTTATTTAGCAATTCGATCAACATAAATTTTGAATTGGCCGATTATTTTGTCAAATAAATACAATTTCGTGATATCACTTTCCTTGCGTTCGGGGTGTGGCACCTGATCTTGCGGTTCAACCACTTTCTGCTCGAAACCTGCTATTTTCGCCTCCAATTGACGGAAAGTTACTGTGTTTTAGCCTTCTGTACAGTTTTGTATTTGGTATATTTCGTTCCTAATCATACTCTGGACTGTAATTTTCATAAATGTAAGACCGGTTTCAGTTTTTACCTTTACTAGTTGATAAAATATTTTAGAATATCTGAATGATAGTATGATACATCGCACAATTAGAAAAGAAATATACCAGTTATCTTCTATTTTATTCAACTAATTATTTTTATTATTTTTTAAAAATAAGTTTTTGAGTAGTTTTGTACGTAAACATTTTCTTTTCAAAATTGTTAGAAAAGTCGATTACTGTGCTATTTGTAACAAATGTTTAATAAAATTCACTTAGAAAATATGCAAAATGTGTCGTTCTTTTCGAAAGTACGTGCGGATTTTTACAACATGTGTATTAATATGCTGAAAAATATAGTTTGCCTTTATCAGTGCCTTAACTTGCTAAACGGGGGAATATTGATAGTGGAGGCAATGTAATATCAGTTCGAAATTAGCAGCGTAGCGTATACGCATATATGCTATACGTATAGGTGTTGTACACGTATTGAGTAAGTATATGCTTTATTTGTTATGTCATAAGGTGTCTTTTTTAAGTTACTAAAAAATCAAGTTATCTTAATAAAAACAAGATTAAAGTTTTTTGAGTATCAGAATTTAAAGAAGCTCAGATGCGTCGATTTTATTTTGCAACAGGGGAATACATACTGCAAGCGAGTATGATATTATAAAGTGATCATTGGCAGTCTTATGCATAGACAGTTAAGGCGGTCGTCTCGGGCACCCAAGTGTACGGGACTCCGCGTCTCAAAATAAATGTAAACAAAGTTAATTGAAATTATATCGTTGTAAATACAAAGGCGGATTTACCATCACGCAGTAAAAACGTTTAATTCAGACTCCATAATTCAAAACATTGCAAATCACTTAAATAATATCCTCACTTATAATATAATTATCTTAGGTATAGTAGTAAAAAAGTAACTCTTAATTGTAGTTTTATTTATTAATTTTGCACTCTTTTCTTAGTTTTCTAAATTTCGTAATATATAAGAGACCTTAAACTTTATAACGCTTCCGGCTCCCTAAGGGCTAGATACACTACTCAATGTGATTCACACCTTTTGTTTGGACTTTCTGTTAAAAGTCGGTTTGAGGTTTTTAGCATTATAATTTTATTAATGTTTTAACCCATACACATAATGTAACGAGGCAAAATTATCGTAATCGTTTGTAGTATGTTTCCCTTACAAAATAATTTTGCTTATTGCAATCGACATTTTCATTTTCTTTTTGTTAGGTGTAGTTATGGAAATATATATGACAGATCAAAATGTTCTATCTGAAGGGCCTCCCATGGTGTATATCGTTAGAGAATAGCGAAAAGTCACTAACCGTGGGATTTCATTGCAAATATAAGTCGGATAGCGATTGGGAATGCCACGGATGCTACAAGTTGAAATGGTCATGTTACTCCGAAGAGATTCCTTTCAGATTCAACAACAATCAAAAAGTTTGGTCTTTTTGTTTCGTAAGATTATATTTTAAAACTATTATTGCTAACTTGTAGACAGGTTTTTCGACAATTAATTTAAAGTCTCTGTATAACGACAGCATCATGCTAAACACGACAGTGGACCAACACAGGTGTACGATGAACAAACAAGAGATGTTGCTCTACGATATTGCCAGGTTACTGTCGACCAATGCAGATTTACTTCAACAACAGGTCTACAACTCTTCTGATATCATTGGTCGTATAAATGGCCTGGAGTAAGAGATGGAGCGTTTAGTGGAATGTGTCACTAAAATGCAGCGTGAGGGTGTGAATGTGAAATCGCTGGAGGCAAATAAGGCTAATCACAATTAAGGCTGAAAACAGTGATTTTTTTCGTCTTTGTAATTATAACGCGTAATAATAATCATAGAACACATTTTACATTGTTATGTTTTATGACATCTATTTATCTATAAACTATAGTGAAGATAAGTTACATTATTCGTTACATCTAATCGATGAAATTAAATACTTGTAATATTAACTAAATCACCAAAAATTTTATTTATAAATGGCAAATATGACCAAAAATTAGACTAAATTAACCGTTGGTTAGTCATCGTGAATTTTTATCAAACATGTATTTTGGTTGCAAAAATTAATATCTCGGCCCCAAATTTTGCTCAAAAAGCTCTATATAGTACGTCCAATTGACTCTAACGAACTGCCTCCCTGTGTTCCAGTAGCCTCATAGCTCGTTGATTTTATTTTAGAATCAATAATAGGAATCTCGTGAATTCTGACGATCGGATAAAATTCCACTTGCTATAAATCTCTCTGAATCCAAATATTATTATTTACAATAAAAAACAACTGTACCCTCAAAAGGTTAATCGAGGTTCGACTTTAAATTCTTAACATGCTCGGAATTCAATAACGTATAAGGTGCCCATACACTAGAATACCGTTTTGTGTATACCGCATAACAATATCAAATATGACGTTTCAAACTAGCAATGTACAGTTTAAATCCTCTAGAAAATCGCTTGTAGGAAACGTGAAACTTGGTATTAGTATACGGTATGCCATTGTATGGACACCTATAAAGAGCAATTTAAGTAGGTATATATGTACTAATAACAAAATGTTTGATGAAATAACTGCTTCTTTAATACATAAGAAAATTCACAAAAATCAAATTCAATTTTCAGATATTAATTATTACGATTCTTCGGCCCGTCTTCATTCAACTTAGTTTTTAGTTCTTACAAAGGTTCAACCAACATCAAGTTGAATTTCTGAATTAGTTTCTCCTCAACGTTTTTGATTCATCGTGCAAATTGTCCAAAGGAACTTCGTCAGCAGTTTTATTTTTACGCAATGACTTTGTCTGCATTTCTGTATCATTGCTTTCGCATAGTACTCCTTTCAGGCATCCCTCCAAATACTTGACTTTCGTTTCTAAATCTGAAATTTTCTGGCGAGGAAAATATTGCCTAGAAAGTAATGAAAGTTAAATACATTGAGCATGCCCTCATAAGAGTCAATAATATCAGAATAAACCAAACAAGTAGAATTATTAAAATGTTAAATATGTGGATACAGATTTAATTATGAACCGATCAATTTACAATGAACACTTTAACCATTATTGTTGAACTAGTTCTCAAACAATATTTTCACGATTTTCGTCTAATAAACGTAATTTGTGACATCATGTTTTCTGGTGATTTTTTATCCTCATTTTGACTTAATAGTTTTTAGTAATAGATTTATTTTTATGCATAAATTTTGCCACAATAAGGTAATCAGAAACATTTTTTACCTTTGCAAAGACATTTTCGTAGAACGTTACCGTGTTACGTTAAGCCCGGGATTTATTGTGGGATGTGTTAGATTTAAGTAAGAGTCTAACAATTTGTGATGGGCATGTAAACCATTTACATTCTCAAACAATACTTTCAGGATTTTTGTCCACTAAACATGATCAGCGACATCATCTTCTATAGTGATTCTTTATCGTTATTTTGTCTTTATAGTTTTATTTATTAAATTGGTATTTAAAGTATTCAAAATTACGTCATTGCCTTGTTAAAATGAAACGAATTATAAATGATTTTTCTTTTAATTCTAAATTTAAAATCATTAATGTTGAATATTAAGTTACTTACTCTAGAGGAAGTGTTTCCAATTAATTTGAATTCTTCATCTTCTGTTATACGTGGCGTACTTTGAACTATCCATTTACAAGATCCAAAGCATTTCCAATTATCATACGGAAAAATGCACGCAAGTCCGACATAATTGGATAATTTGATGCACCAAGGAAAGTGCTTAATATAAAATACTTGACTATAGAAATAATTCATAGGCCGCTCATAGTTTCTTATTGTAAAGCGAATTGTCACTTTTTGACGTGACGGTGAATATGTATCAGTCTGTGTTTCTGGATTTGGATCTGGATATTATTATTTCCATGGCAGTTTTTAGATAGATAAAATAAATAGCTGAATCATTTTTATAAATTAAAAATTGTGCCACATACCTTACTATCTAATTCTCTGAATTTTTATATTGAATTTGGTAATTAAATGGTTTAAAAAATACAAATTTTACATGTATTTGTAAACTTTATTAAACCACTTATTTTGGGTATAAATATCAAAGATCTAATTGTTTTATTAATATCGACGTTTTGGGTATGAATAATTGTAAAAACTGATGGATGGAAATAAGATTTCTGCAATTTTCGCCAACCAAAAGATCGATATTCATAAGAAAGAACAGTTTTGATATATTTACCCAAAGTGACTATAATACAATTTACAAAATGAAAATTGTATATGTTATGGCATTAAACATTCTTAGGTATACAATAAAGCTATAGTTGATGGCATGGGAAAAGGAAGATAAAGATCGAGTTCACGCCAATCTCGATTATGATTGATACATACTATGTCGGCAATGAAAAACCCTTAAAATTTTTATTTGATGCACAAATTAACTAATATTTAAAAATGTGTTTCTTTAAAAAAATATCTGTTGCTGTTTCTCTAGTTCATGTTGTTTAAATTGTGGTTTTATTAATTTTTCATCTATCTATTTAATAAATATTCTTAAAATTTATTTGGTTCTGCATTTTCTATTTTACTATAAATAATGGCGAAATTGTTTAGTTCCAATTTGAAATTGTCTAGTTTGAAAAGTTACTAGAGTACCAGGGGTCGTAATTTAGGCGAGAAAATCACATCAATAAAGTGTGAGATGGAATACCACTTAATATGTGTTTTTTATTTTATTTTATGCGTTGACAAAAAAATACCAATAAATTTAAAGACACATAGGGGATGAAAATCGCATTGAGGTTTAATGTCACCATTGAATCAACGTAGAATTTAGAAAATAATATGCGATTTTATTTTATGTAATGAACAATCAAATTGAAAAACAATTTGCATGTAAGTATGTAAGATGAAAGTGCACCAATCAATTCTCCTCATGCTTCTGCTGAACGGCTCAGCCAATTTACGCGCAACTTCATTCGGCAATTCGATCAACATTAAGTTTTGAACCGCTTGATTAATTTGTGAAATAAATACAAATTCGCTTCGCTTTATGTTTTCGTGCTATCACTCTGGCTCTGACGATCGGCGTTTAGAGTTTCGGCAAGGCATCCCTGCAAGTATCGTACCTGATCCTCTAACTCAACCACTTTCTGCTCGAGGTCGACCACCTTTTCCTCCAACTGACTCACCTTCTCTTCAAGTTCAACGATGTGCTCACGTTCTGCATTCGTTTCGCCGCGCCCCAGTGCATAAGGCTTAAACTTTAGCAGACTAGTTGATGGCTTATTGCGCTGCTGCTCATCGAGACTTGACAACAACAGCTTGAGCTTCTCCTCTATCTCATCGGTTCGTTGTCGGTCACGATCCGATTGTTCAATCTGCTGCTCTAGCATCCTTTCGGTGTTCGTAGAAATCTTCATGATCAATTTGCCAATGTCGTCGAGTGTCATTTCCAGCTCCGGATTCGCCCAAGTGCATTTGTGATGTGTCACCTTCAAGACGAGCTCTATGATAACGTCATCGACGCACATAAGAGGTACGAAAATTTGAGAGCTGCATTCCTACATAACGCAAATTCTAATTAACTGTATAACTCGATTATCTAAACTTACGGCAATATTATTTTCGAGCTGGAATTTTTCGCACGTCGGCGCTGAGTCTGGAATGTTTAGCGCTCTCCACGTGTACGTTCCGCGGCATTCCCACGGATTGGTCGAAATATACTCGCAATAGAGCATTACATTTAAGTAATCGGGATTCCATGAGAGGCGCGACACCGATATACACCACGGAAAACTTTTCACGTAAAATACATCACTCTTCAAATCCGGCATCGTAGTCCTCTTCTTGTGAAACACTTGAGTTTTAGTATTGTGAAAGTTTTTCAATGTAAAGCGAATAGTCGCCTTGTCGCGTGATGGTTGATATGCAGGAGTGTCCGCCTCCGAATCTTGCACGAGTATCTCCATGGCTTCTTTTAGACGGGCTGTTAATTGAATATATAATACCCTTTTCCAAAGTTGTTAGTTTTCTTGTTCCCTTTAATACTACTTTATATTATATTCAAGTGCTTTAATATGTCACGCGATTATTTATTATTATTCATTGTTTATTATTTTTCCATTCGGATTTAGTTCTTTTCAGGTTAGAAAACTGCATTTGACGTTTCGTCGGATAACAAAAATTAGGCATTCCAAAATATGACACTAACTACTGAGGTACTTTTTTGTGACAATATTAACTAGTTCTTGCTCATATAGTTGCTATACATCATTACATGGTTTTTATAATGATTTTAACTTTTATAAATAATCTAATTGGTCAAGTACCATTTATTCATGATAAAAATATTAACAGGTTGTACCTTAATAACCATTTGACAGTTCTTTCAAATGCCTAATAACATAGCAGGGATAGCAGGAAACATAAAAATGGCTGTGGAAAACTACGCATATTTTCACTATTTAAACAAAGGAGTAATAAAATGCAAATTTTTCACACACGTTGTATACTAAAATTTAATTACCAATAATTTTAAAACAACGCATCGGAACAAGCGTGATAAAGTACTTTCAAAAATTATAGATAAATGTTTGCTATAAAATTATATCGAAATTATGTAAGGCAGCACCTGCTTGCACAAGTCGAAAATCAAATTTAGCCGGTGAGCATACGTAAGTAGTGTAAGGGGCAGTTGATCCCGGAAAGGTTTTGTAAACTGTGGGAATTTTTTGTTGATGTTTCTCAAGCAAATTTTAACAAAAGCAAGTATTAATCGAGGGTTGCACACAAATTATTTAAGTGTAGTCGCTTCAGAGATATAATGCAGTAGACCAACAGCATCTATGAGCGGTGGTTAAACACACAATAGCACTCTAGTGCCTGTACTGGAAAATAAAATATTACCTGCGTGTGCCACAGATGCAAAAAATTGGTTATTCTAATGCGAAAATTCATGTTTTTTTCGTGTACTTAAACGTTGTTGTGTATTTAAATACCGTTGGTAGAAGCTACTGGAGTCTTATTCAGAATCGGGTGAGTGTGAGTTGTCATTAGTCACCTTAAAATCGTTGCAGGCGCTATATCTGTGCTATATCTCTGAAGGGACTATATAAGCGTATCAAATGAACGAGCGTTCTAACTCGTAGAAATGATTTAGTTTTATTTGGCTGATTAAGATGTTCGATACAAATATTAAATTACAATCTGCATGTTGTTAGTACTAGCACCCATTGTCCCTTTTGCGTTCGACAGCAGCCAATCGAAGCATGGTCTCATGCAGCGGTTCGATCAGCATAATCTTAAAGTGCGAAATCAGTTTCTGCTTCAATTCGTTCATTATCCTGTCGGCCAACTGTTCATCTAGTGAAAGTCCATTGCGTGCAGTGTGCATTGACAGCTCGTAAGTCGTAGCATGCGTCGTGGCGCTCGACGTATCCTTTAGATGGTCTTCAAGACATCCTTCCAAATATCGTACCTTCTCCTCCAATTCTTCCGTTTTCTCTTCCAGCTCAATGATCCGTTTTCGTTCGCGGTCGTTTTGGTTGAGCTGTTTTTGCAGCAGCTTCTCAGTATTTGCGGCAATCTTAACGCTGTTTGCAATCAGTTGCCCGATGTCATCAAGCGATCCCTTCAACTCTGGATTCGACCACATACATTTATGATAAGTAACTTTTAGTTGCAGCTCAATCACAATATCATTGATTAACGAACTTGGTACGTACACTTGCGAGCGAACTTCCTGCAAAGTATTGTCGCAGCTAAAACGCAACTAGATTATCATTGATATTATACTTACATTAGTGATGTTTGTCAACTTAAATGCCTTTTCGACCGATGGAGTTTTCTCCAGATGACTCAACGGTCTCCACCTATAAAATCCTCTACATTCCCATGGATTGGTTGAAACATATTCACAATAAAGTACTACGCTTACGAAATCCGGATTAGTCGAATTGCGTGTAACCGATATGCACCACGGAAAACCATTAATATAAAATATGGGACCTTTCACAGGATTTGTATTGAATATTAGGTTTTTGAGTGTAAAACGTATTACAGCTTCCGACCGTGACGATGAATCAGAATCTGCTGTATCAGTATCGTGTACTATTATTTCCATTGCATCGGGACTACACATAAAAAAAGAATAATTGTAACAAATGTTTCTTTAATACTAATAATTTCTCTGCAGATTGTTCTATTGCAAAATTGTACTGTCTTACTGGACAAGGGCTAGATGAAAGTGTTTGGCATGTTTTGGAACAGTATTTGAAACATCTAAATGCGATCAGGACTATTCGAAGCGGTGTAATTGACAACTCAGGTGACTAGTTATGTGCGGTTTGTTACTTAGCTAACATTTTAGTTCAAATAGCAATTTGTGTTTTTATCTAAAAAATCTAAAAAAGTGTTAAATTATAGGGTCGTTGAAAAAGCTATTGCGTTTTCTCAATACATGACTTTGTTCATATAGTAAAATTAACATGAAACTTAATATTAATTATTTATGCTCATCTTATTGTTAACATGTGTCATAAACAGCAATAAGAAAGTTGACGCAATTCTGACTAATTTTATGCTAGTATTTATGGGTCAAATATGAACAGTTTGCAGTGAAAATTGGGTATATTTTAGTTTATTGTTTCAAACAAGAAAAGAACATGATTTGGATTTTATTAACACATCATATAGTTCAGACCAGGGAGTGGTCATTCGCTCAAAAAAACCGGAGCGGCAAGGCAATAGTTCGCATACGGGTTATATAGAGTCAATTTTGGCGCTATTGTTGTATTATGTCTAATTTAGAGGTTTGAATTTTGACATATCAAAGTTTGAAGTATTTGTATTTTCTGATAATACGAATGCGAATTAAATAAAATAGAATAAAGTGAATCACAAGAAGTTAAAAACCTTTACTATTTATACGTAATAAAAATATAAAAGTAAAACAAGTAATGTGTGAGTGAATTATTAGGTGATTCCATAAGTTCGTGTCCCATTTGCGCGTTGCCAAAAACATTCCTTTTTGATTGTGCTGTTATCAATTTTATGATCATATTATTTACTGACAGTGCACTACAGGTCCAGTGAGTCAACATAAGCTTAAAAAAAGTTAACTTAAATTAAGTTGTGTATAGGGTTAGTATTCAAAATGGAAAATAATAAGTTGCATATGCGACATATCATATTATACGAATTTAAAAAAGGAGTGAGTGTTGGTACTGCTACAAAAAATAATAAAGATGTTTATTTGGATCTCCAAGACCAGTTAAAAAGGGTTTTGGTCAATTTGGAAATGGCGA
>JARJDW010001601.1:0-10407 GCA_030264715.1 Adinopsis sp. GC000173
ATGGATTATCGGTCGGATCGGCAATGCAATTCGCTAATGAATTTATCGCCTGAAACGGCATGGCCTATTTAAATAAATTAAAACACAGACACGCTCCATAAACGGGATTACAAAATCGCGCAGAAAAATGATGATTAGACGCATCATCATCATCATCATCATCATAATTCATCCATCTATTTCATTGATTGAGGAGGCCGTTGCAATTTCGCACACATGTTAATGACATTATCGTTGCGGAAAATAATGTTTATACGCGCTACAAAAAGTGTTAAACAATCTTATGCAATTGAAAAATAGAAATAAAAAGTGAAATTGGCCACCGCTAATTATTATTGTAATAGCTGGTATTAATTTGTTAATTTACGCCTGTGTGATGATTATTTTTGTGAAATTTACGATATATATACAATATATATAGATAGATTTATAATTTTGTGCAATTTGTTGTGTTGTTAAAGCATCGCGATTTTTTTTTATATATTGATTAAATTATAGCAAATTACCGCAATTTCATCTCACATTGAATTATATAAGAAATTTCCAGCATTTTTAATAAAAATTTCTCTTTTTTTTCTCTTTCTCTCGTCGTCTTGTTCGATCGCGTCGTCGCGCTGCTATAGCAGCGTTGTTAATCGTAAAATCTTTTATCAAAAAAGAGCGTATAGCAGCTATATTCATGAATATATTCGCTTTCTTGCCGTATAATTACGATAATTAGCGTCATTTTCTTGGAAACGAAATGTGCCGCGCATTTTATCAATAACAACAACCGTTTGCTCCATTCTTGTGCAAACGAATAGAAATTTTGTGGTATGGCTGTTCGTTGTTTTAGATACTAGATATTTCTTCAATCGCACAATGAGATTTCGTCCGAGCGACCGCAAGCCGATCGAATTCACTTCACTCTCATTAAGAAATAGTTTATCAGCGCGCGAGCGATGACAACACGATTTTCGGATTAACATCCATTAAAATGTTTGTAAATATTGCGCAAGAAACAAGTAAATTTTTTTCTTAAACTACGCCATGGATGGATTCGAATTTTTATGTAAATTAATTATGAAATTCAATCAATTGATGGATGAATTATGAAATTTTAAGTGACAAAGCGTCGTTAATTGGCTGCTAACACGCTTTTTACCAAAAAGCTTGATGATAAATCAAAATATTTATGCAAATTAACAATAAATTGATGATCGAATCAACAATTTTTGCATGCAAAACAGCATTTTGACAAATTTTATTAATTTTTAATATATCTGATGGTAAGCCAGTGGTTTTCAATCTTTCTCAATCTATTTTTTATTAGCAAAAATTAACAACATTAATGTTTAATTTAAAAAAGTGTGTATTTTTTTGATGAAAGTTGCGCTCTCCTTGCAATTTATACTGACACCCCACAATTTGCACTAAATAAGAAAATATTAACTAATTTACTAAATTTATAACGCTCTTTAAGATAAAAATTTGTTGCCTTAAAGTTTTGACAATATATTAAGTTGTTTTTAATACAATCAACAAAGTATCAATTTACCAACAAGAATTAATTTACAAATTTATCCAATTTTCAGAAATTCTGTTGACATTTTTATCGCGTTTTTTGCTAAATAAATAAATTCTGCCAAAATCAACACATAAATTTTTACTTTTTTTATAAATTAAATCTATTTAAATATGGATTTTGATTAAATAAGTAAATTCCACAAAATTAACGAGTAAATTTTACTTTTTTGATAAATTTAAAGCAATGATCATAAAAAAATATTATGTCTAGCTTTTTTAAGAAACGTTATGTTTTCAAAAGTATTATTTCTATCGATTTAAGTTAATTTATTACTAAATTAATTAAATATATGCAAGAATTAAGCGATTTGAATGGATTTTTAACAGCTCGTGTACGAAATAAGTGCCTTGATCTATATAAATGTCGAAATGCTGCAAAACAAACGTTGTATAATGTATTAATTTGATTGACACCCTGTAGATGAACACAAATTGTGTAAAGATGCTCGTTTGCGGTATTCAATTGTTTGGAAGATGATGGAATTTCAAGGCCGGCAGCGTTGTTGTTGTTGTTGTTGTTGTGCTGTTGTTATATGGGGAATTTCATAATTCTTATTAAATTCGATTTTAATTGCTTATGCGAGCAGCGCCGTAAAGTGCGCGCCGAAAAATAGTATAGGTATATGGTGATGCAATCACCGCGCGCTTCTTCGCCTTCGATTTTTCGGACGTCGCAGCCAGCGCGCGTTCGCTCCCCGATCAAATTAAAAGTGTATTGACCGAGCGAGCCAGCAGCAGCAGCGAGCAAGCGGCCGATTTTTCTCGCTCGTTGTTTTCGGGCGCCGACAATGGGATGCAACAGCAGCAGCAAGTAGAAGCATCAGCCCGTGCCGTTGATGGCTTGATTGGTGATGATGATGGAATATATAGGTTCAGAGTAGGTCATTGCAGTCTAGTTAATTCCTTGTTTATTTTTTACATTTTCCAGACAGCGAGTTCGCTAATAATAAGCATAATAGATTATTGTTTGTGTGCGCGATCTATTCAAATGTCAGTAGGAAGAAGGAGGCCGCATTTTAAACCCACTTTGCGTTTTTGCCGGTCTTAAATTATAACATTTTTCTGTTTTTTTTATAGTCATAAATTTTTTAAGAAAGTGCAAATGTTTTCGGAATTTTCAACATTGCTGTCTAAATTCTATTAAAGATCATGCAAAATTATGTGAATATTCATTAATAATCAACAAACTTTGCGTTTTTGTCGGTCTTAAATTCTAACATTTTTGTTTCTACAACAAATTTTTATAACTGTACTCATAAATCTCTTAAGAAAGTGTAATTTTATCGAATTTACAATATCACTGTCTAATTTCTGTTAAAGATCTTAGAAAATTAACTTGGCATAAAGATATCAAATAAAAATATATGAGTTTTTAGATTTTTCTAACTAAGAAATGTAAATATTCATTAATTATCAACACGCTATGCATTTTTGCCGATCCAGAATCATAACATTTTTGGTTTTATTACAATTCTTTAAAAGTCAACCATTTCTGGTTAAGAAAGTGGAAATTTTTTGCATTTGAGATTATACAAAATTAAGAAATGAATTGTCATCAATTTTTATCATTTTTATTTTGCAAGAAAGTGCATTTTTTTCTTAATTTGCAACATTGTTGTGTCTATATTATCCGTTGTTAAAGATAATGGAAAATTAACTTGTCATAAAGATGTTAAATAAAATTGTTGAACATATGAGATTTAAGATTTCTCTGTACTACAACACAACAACAAAGAAATGTGAATATTCATCAATAATCCTTAAACTTCTCGCTAACAATGTTAAACAATTACTTTACTTGCGATATTTCTTCATTCATCGTTTGTGCTGTTTAGAGAATGTTTGCACGACCTTTACGTTGTTATTATTTTTTCTTCATTTTGGAATCGTAATTGCCATATGCTAATTAAAACACATGATTTTTGTGATTTGTGAAGAAATTGCAGCATTTGAAACTTATATTCTTATAATATTCGGTCCATTTACGTGTAGTATAACATTTAAACAACTTTTACTGTTAATTATTTCATAACAATTCAATCGACACACTTTTTTCGTCACAATAATTTTGTTTTTGTCAATTTCTACTTTTTTATGATATGCTAAATTTAGCGTTATCATATCGCGAGACAAAACCCACATGTGCACTACATGCCAATGTACAATAATAATAAAAATGCAAAAAAGGTTTCGATTGAGCGCCGCAATATTGTTCATTTTTTTGTTTCTTCTCGTACATGCATGCACATATAGAAAAGATCAAAGAAAACTTAACCCAAATTCATTTCGCTACACATTTTATAAAAGCATAGGTCAGGTTTCAACTTGTCAAGTTTATTATATGATAAAAGCATAATCTTTGAGAAAGTTTCCGAATGGCGAAGAACGAACGAACAAAAGCACGCAGAGAATATAGTAAGTACATAAGTAAGAAAAGAAAAAAAGCGCAAAGTGAAATTAATTTTTATTTTTGCTGCGCGCGTGCTAATCAATTCCGATGTATCGGTGAGCGCGATAAAATTGCAACGGCAACGACGACGACGACGATGGTGATGATGACGTGAAGAAAGTCGGCGCTCGCGCCTTTTGTTACTTACAATTGTGAATCGATGTCATTGTGTCATTTGGTAGGTGGAGTGCTGCGCGCATGCAAGGCTAATTTCGCTTTTCATCATCATCATCATCATCATCATCAACAACAACAACATCAACAGTAAGATCGTCATGTGTGCGTGCGACGACGCTTCCTCTCCGCCAATTCTCAAGGCACGTGCCTTGCGCGCGCGATGCATTTTGACGACGACGACCTTAAATATACGTATGCATATTGGTGGTATCTTGCACAACTTGCGCGGAAAAACGGAAAATGGGGAGAGTGTTTGTGCGCGCGTTGCGCAAAGGACGTGCCAATATTGCATTAGCCGAATTAAGTAATATTGAAATTAGCGTTTGACATCAATCTAATCTTTGTTTTATTCGCTGTTTTAGCATATAACATACATTTTACTGTCAATTCAAATTTAAGTGGTAGGTATGTCTATAGATACTTACTACACGACAGTTTATCAAAGAATAGTGCAATTTTATTGCTTGCATATGTAATAAGAATGCAATAAACGATAATAAGTAAGCCTTTAAGTAGCTAATTTGTCAAAAGGTAGACAAAGTACTTGCTTGATACCTTGATGTCTGGCAAAAATATATCATTGCTGCAGTATTTTGTTTTTTTTGTGATAAAGTCTAAATGCAATTCTGTCTGTAACCTGAATAATGTACAAAATTTTAAAAATGTGTCATCTTTACAAAGTTTTATCTGTATTGTGTTAGGGTCTAAATGAGCGACTGCTTATATGATGTAGAAAACCAAAAATATAGGATTAACATGTTATCAATGCCAACATAAGTTACTTTCTATGAAAATGAAAATTAAATAATATAAATTCCATTTCATACTCTAGTTACCCTGAATAAACTACCAAATCTGGTCCCACTTTTCAATATTTTTGACATAATCTATCAAAATTTCCCTACATGGAGCCAAAATCCAAAACTATTGTCTTATTTAGCTATTAACTAATCTTGTATTGCTTTTAATGTCAAGTAAATTTAATCAAAAAAAAAAAATGGAAAACTTATGTAGTAATTTGTTGTTAGGCAAAACTTATCTCTCAGCCAGCTGTTTATTTCCATGCTATAACAACAAATACTACAGGTATTAGATTTCTATGAATTATTGATGTTGTTAACTTGACACGTCACACATTATTAAGCATCGTTATATAGTTTTTTAAAGAAAATTAATCTCAGCCCACAAAAATATGTAGTAGTTGCTAGGATTTTACCACCAAAACCACAGAACGAATAACAATTTTTGTTATGATACTTTTGATTCAAGGTTGTTTTTTATATTAGAGCACTTTATAATAATCATATATTTTGATTTAAAAAAAGATAGTGCACTAAAAATTGTAGACATTATATTATTAAACCATAATATTCTTTTAAAAAATATATATATTTCACAATGTAGTGAAGATATAAATAAGAAATGTCATTCAAAGTTTAATTAAACATTAAAAATCATCGCAAAAATATTTCAAAATGTATTTCCTGCAATTTCATATCGCATTACCACGACGACAATTAAATGCCAAATAATTGTTAAATACCTAATTGCTGCGCGTTATCGAGCCGAAAAATCTCGATGACGATGAGGATGGCAAAAAATTGCGCAAATATATAATCGGACGGCGGCGCGGAAGACATGTGAAAGACGCCAAACCGCACAAGGACGAAGACACACGCTGGGTTTGTTGGGAATTAAAAAAGAATTTGGCTGTGTTTCGAGTCGAAATTAAATTCACATTCAGCGCTGTTAATTTCCCATTTTATACATATAAAAAGGCGATTAGTGCGGTTCGATTCTCAAACAGGATGTCGTTTGAGCGTAATGATTCGGTGATTAAATTTTTACTTGTATGTTTGTATAGTACTTACATGATGATGCGATCAGGGGGGAGGTATGTATGCATTATTGAACAGTGCGGCGGCATTATTAGGTAAGAACCCACCTAGCCATTGTCATTCTGCGCTCGCACACAAGTATTTCAAGGGCAGCGACGATTTTTTTCTATGTGTGCCGTTTGATGGATCCCCAGTCACCAATATTATGTCCACAGATAGAGTTCTTTGGCAATCCCAAATTATAATATTTCTTAAAATTTTTACGAAGATTGCAAAAAAACCATACCCCGCTAAGTATTCTTGCAATAGTTTACAAATTATATATTTGCAGTTAACAAAATGGATAGAAAACTACTGTGCTAAAAAAGAACATGCACTTCACAAGATTTTCTTAATTAATTATGATAGAATTGTTGAAAAAACACTCCAAATTGCCTTTTATATAGGAATAAACTTACAATTGTGTTGTATTAATATATCTTGATTGTTAGGTCTATAACAACAACTATATTTAGTCACAAATGGTTGATTTGGGTATGGTTATGTTAATAATAATATAATTCTTTACATTTGCTTGTAGTTAATTAAAAAAAACTTTATTTTTAGCGACCACACGCTATCTATCACTAAAACTAAATATTTAAATTTATATCAATCTGATACGGGCCAAGAAAGAAACGTAGATATCCAAATCTTTTAGCCACGACTAAACTAACAAACAATTCGTTTCGGTACCTGATGTCTACATTTAGTTTAACTAAAATTGTACAAAATAGTTGAAGAGAAAAAACGACGTTAAGAGCAATAAAAACATGCGCATCTCAAAATTGATTTTTATTCTGCGATTCGAATTGTAAGGAAAAGTCCTCAAACTATATTTTAGTTAAGAATAAACTTTTATATTTGAGCAAGAAAATAATTTATCCCAGTATTTGTTAACCACAACGGAAAAAAATAATTAATTTAGGTGCCTAACATCTTATAAAAGCATAATGATTAATCAACCAACTATTTTTTTGCTAAAAACAATTTTATGGATATAATCAAACAAAATAACTTAATTGTGAGAAAAAATACATTTTCTTTCTAAAAATATTGAAAAAGACCTCAAAACCAATTTTATCCAACCGAGAAAACAAGCAATCGCTACCTTTCTTATACCACATTGATTGATTTGCGTGCCTGTGCGATGATGTGTCCACATCAGACAGCGATTAATTAATTAACCGGCTACACGTTTTTGGAAATATACCAATAAATAAAAAGCAAAACTTGTTTGCCGTCCAATATACGCACTATACTCGCGATATTTTGCGCAATCATATATATCTACTTATATATACGCTTTAGCATAATAACACAATTAAAAATATTTGGCGGATTCGAATTTCGATTAGCTAGAAACGAGTTTCTAGCCGCCGTCGATTGTCTATATAGTTAGTTCTATACATAAATTTTCGGCGAATATTATCGATTATGTCAGTTGATGACATCATTTATCGTGTTTCATCAAAGAATTTTAAATATTTGATTAAATTATTAATTCCATTTCGATCAAAAACAATATTTTATGTACAATTGCTCAATTCCGTGCAAGGAAAAAATTGCAACAAAAATAATATAATATAAAGCCAATTAAACCAACCATCCGCTTTTTATTGCCACAAATTGATTCATTTATTATTGGTATGATGATGAAAACGCGCAAACAAAGAGCCAATAATGAGCGCAATATAACGAAGCGGTAAAAAATCAGCTGATTGCAGGCAAGTAGTAGCAACAGAGTTCGTATTATAGTTTTTTTTTCTGTTGTTGTTGTTGTTTCATTCTTTCGCGCTCGTTCATTCCATTGTATAGTATTATAGTGAAAATGTGGCGGGAATGACGTCACGACGACGAATAAGCGGTAAACGCGTTGCCATTCCCTTCAAATGCAATTCAATTATTTAATCGTTGCAATGTGAACTGGCTGCATGATCCGGATCATCACTTTAATGACACAAGACTAAACTTTTGTACACAAACCATTCTTTAGTTCCAAACTGCGTAAAATTTAATAAATATTGTGCAAATTTAGTAAATAGTCATACTAAACTAGCAGAAAATTAACTATAATTTTTTTTTGGCTCAAAACTATCTCATAATAAAGTTTAATGTTAACGTCAGGAAGAATAAATAAGTTTTAAATAATAATAATAATAAAATAGGTACAAAAATCTATTTAAAACTGCTGATTACAATATTTTAAAGCAAGTTTCGTTTCCTTTGACTCTAAAGTTATCAAAAGTTGTACAATTTTGATTAGTCATAATGTCAAAGTCGATAAAAATAAATATTTTTCAAGCATTAAAGCAATCTCTGATAATGTTCTTGTAATGCGGATGGATTAAATCAGATCTTGTTGACTCGTTGATTAAAAATGCGTGCGCGCTCCTGGCATTACAAACGCCACCACCTTTTTTTTCTCTCTTAATCGAAATACCGTTGCGCGAATGTCGCACGCTCGACGACAAGGTCATTTCCATTTCGACGACGACAATCATAATAATAATAACGACGACGGCGATTTTCCTCGCTCGCTCGCTCGCCGTGGGCTGAGGCTTTGTAGGTTATGTTTGGCAAAAGGCAGGCAGGCAGGAAGGAGTGCCGTTTTTGTGTGTGTATGGCAGCACCTCGCGCGCTGGAAGTGTTGTTGTTGTTATAGCAAAGCATATAGAAAGTAAGAGTGAAAGCGCAAGTGACATATGTACGAGCCGCGTGAATGTTGACACGCTTCGAGCGCCCCCTTTTACCCACCAACAGCCGGAAACGGCCTGTCACGACGATTTGGTATCTATAGGAAATGCATCATCAATACGTTTCTCCTATTTTTATTAAAAAAAATGAGAAAAAATGATATGGTATTATTCACAGCCACTTAACCAGAAGATTGTTCCTTTTCTTTCAATTATTAATAAAAAAATCGTAAAAGTTAACGTTTTTACATTATCGTTTAATGAAACAATCGTTCCGGTCATATGACTTAAATATTTTACAATTTTACATTAATGTGAAACAATAAATCTTTTATGGGATATATATCAAATAAAATTTAGCATAATCCTTACAATGATTCAAAATTGTTTAATTTCGTTCAAATTTTGAAACTATTATTTAATAAGACAACCATTGCGGCCACTTAACTTGAAAAACTAACATTTTTAATTTAATAATCACTATAACAAATATATTAAGGGTGCAAATATTGATGCTCCTAAAAAGTGTTAATTAAAAATATAAAAAAATATATTCACTTAACAAAAAAAGTATCGTAAAGTGACTTTACAAGCAACCATTAAGGCCACGTGACTTTAAAATTTTACTTTTTAATTTAAACCCCACGACAATAAGTATTTTATGGCACAAATTTTAATATACATTATATTGCAAACAATTTTCTTCTTCTTCTTCTTCTTCTTCTTCTTTTTATTAACAATCGTTGGTGTATGACTCATGTTATTTATTTTAATGTTTTGCGCATATGTTTAGTGTTTGTTGGCTACAACAAGAAACAACAACGAACAATTTAAAGAAAAAAATTACTTAGCAGAAATAAAATATGTATTTTCTACAACACACGTTGTGCTGTTGTTATTGTTCGATGTTAAATTTTTTGGTAGTTTCTCTTTTTCTATACCATGCTGGCATAATTGTTTAATTGTTTGTTAAATAATTAGATCGCTTAGCATTGCACGTGTATAGATGAATGGAAACATCAACGGTCAAACAAGACACATCTCGCATCGATGTATAACACGAATCGAATGCGGCTGTAGTTGTTAGTGTTGTTGCAAAACAGGCTGGGGCAATTAAATGCGATTACAATTTATTATTAGTAGATAGTTAAACGAAAGCAAAATTTAACGTTACTTTTTAGTACCGTTGCATTATTCAGCTCGCAACACAACGGTGGCACACTTGGCCTAGATTTAATTTCATGTATTCATATGGGTTTTTTAGATAAACGGGCATCAGGTACAAAAATAGACGAAAAAATATTTGAAAACTTTATAAAAATTAATTAGATTCTAAGTATTATTATGCATTAATAAGTTTCAAGAAATATAATTAATTATAAATGCGCAAAAAACAAAGAATATATTACTTTTAACATTAGCACCCGGTTCATATTTGAACCACATGGTTTTTCCTAAGATATTAGCCCTTAGAAACTAAGTTTATTACTATGCGACCGAGTGTTAGTTTTTTCCTTATTTTGTTGGGGATTTTGAAAACATTTTTAAGACTTCTGATCTACATCGACTCTGATGCTAAATTGGAGGTGAATGTGAGGCAAAACACTAACAAGCATTTCATGTTCAATCATTTTGAAATAAA
>JARJDW010001605.1:0-24140 GCA_030264715.1 Adinopsis sp. GC000173
AGGGGGGCTTCCTATTTTAGTTTAAAAGTTACCCCCCGCCCCACCCACAAAGAGGGGTGCGGGGGTATATTTTTTTACACTAATGTATTTGTCCCCTGACATGATTTAATTTTTATAAGAAACATTTTTTTGTAAAGTTCATATTTTTCAAAATATTTCAATGTCTCACGTTAAAAAAAACACCCGGTATACATATATATATAACATGTAAAATATTTTAATTGCGGGCAATAAAAAACAATGCACGCAGCGGTAATAAAAATGGAAAATTTGTATTTATTACGTGTAAAAAACGTAAAATATGCGCTTGATTATTTATTATATTACGTGATAATTGTTCTATCGGCTTTAAAATCTTTAATTGTTTTGATAATCATTAATTCTATTAAAGCATTATAAATCATTTATAAATCAACTCGATCGAAGCGTAAGTACAATGGACGATAGATATTCTATAGAAAAATAATAAATTATTTGTTAGCTGATATAAAAACAATAAAATATAATATAGCGCGTATAATAATAAAAATCATTTTGATAGGTTGTAAATTACTAATTTCTATCCGAAAGTATTAAAATATAAATCTTATAAGCGTTTCACTTTCTGACAGCAATTTACATATTTATATTGTTTCGTGATAAAAACGCAAATTTTGCTAAAAGATTTTGTTTTGTATTCCTGTTGTGTAATTTTAATTTTTAATGAACGTTTTGAAGCACATATACACAAAAATGTTTGCGGAAAATTCGCAGCAGATTTATTAACCTCATGTGTTTTATATATAAATAATTTATTAATATATGTACATACCTTCTGGCATTTATTTCCCTCACAAAAATCGTTTTTGCATTCTTATAAAAACAGTACGATTTAATGTTGTTGTGGCAAGTTTGAAATCCCTCCAATCATTTTGTTATACAGGGTGCGGCAGCATAACTTCCTTTTTTAAAATGCGCGCCATTAATTCGGTTGATGTAGTAGCTAAGCGCTAGGGATCTCGTTCGAGAGGGGGGGGCCTTAAAGTTTTGTCCTAACGCAGTTTAGTCGCCTCCACTAAAATTGTTGGGCTTTGGTTCTTTGAAGAAAATGAAGTCGCAGTGACAGTGAATTTGGACCGGTATGTGCAGGATTTTTTTTCCACGGCTAGATGAGGGGACATTTGGATCCAACAAGACGGTCTTCACTCAAAACAGCCATCGATGCTCTTAAACTATGTGCCATTGCACCGTCTTGTTGGAAAATAACCTCATAACACGTGACCTAGGAGGTCAATAATTTTAACTAAGGTGACTAAATTGCAACAGGACAAAACTTTAAGGTCCCCCTTCTCAAATGAGGCCACTAGCGCTCCGCTATGACATCAACCGAATGAATGGCGCGCATTTTAAAAATGGAAATTATGCTGCCGCACCCTGTAGTTGAATTTCGCAAATTGAATATTTGTTCCCGCAATTGTAATTAATAAATATAAACACAAAGCCATCAGCACACAAATGTGTCAAAACTGGCAATGTTTTCATTTCGTATACATAGAAGCATAGCTCTCAAAACCACAAAAGCAAACAAAATCCTTTACAACTTTACAATAGTTACAGCTGTAAACAATGTAAATAAAAAAAACTGCACCATAAACTATATGAAATATATGGAAATGCAAAATAATAAATAACAACAAAGCGAACACAAAGGGACGTTTTGGAAACTTTTGATATTGTTAATTATAATATGAATTAAGGTGATGGTAATTTCTAACAAATGGTGGAAGAGACAATGAGAAATTGATACTTAAAACTTTGACATAATATATGTTTCATGAAACAACTCGCAAGTGCTTCAAAGCACTTTAAATTATTATTGTGCATTTATATTGCGCCAACTTCCAGATGGATTTTTAATTGACTGCAGGTGAAAGAGCATGTTGAGATGAATTATGTTAGATCGACGACAATAGAATTGCACAAACGCATACATGTACGTGTTTTCTCTTCCAACCGAATTTGACATAGATTGAAAAGAGCTTAGTTATTTTATATAACATTTCTAGTGCATTCGCTTCTAGTATTATTATTAACTGCATTAAATATTTGAAACTGGCTTAAGTATTTTTAATTATTATAAATTTATAAATTGCACAAAAATATCTTATACTTGTTTTTGTTAACTTAGATACTGCTTGTATTTAAATCTTAAGCATTTTTAATTAATGTAAATTTATAAATTTATAAATTGCACAGAAGTTTGTTATATAGTACCTATATGTTTTCTCTGCTATCAGAATTTAACCTAAATTTAGGCAGTTTAGCTACATTATATAACATTTGTAGTGTTTTTATTTCTAATAGTAAAATTAGTTCTATTAAACATTAAAACTAACTTTGGTACTACTTGTACTTAACTCCGAAATATTTTTAATTATTATAAAGTTATAAATTGCATAAAAGTTTGTTATACATCTTTTTCTCTTCCACCAGAATTTAACATAAATTGAAAACAGTTTATTCACTTTACATAACATTTTTAGTGTTTTTGTTTCTAATAACATAATTAACTCTATTAAATGTTTAAAACTAACTTAGTTATTACTTGTACTTAACTCCTAAGTATTTTTAATTATTATAAATTTATAAATTGCATAAAAGTTTGTTATGCGTGTCTTCTCTTCCACCAGAATTTAAAATCGATTGAAAAGAGCTTACTTACTTTACGTAACATTTCTAGTGCTTTCGCTTCTATTGTAATATTATTATTAACTCTATTAAACATTTGAAACTAACTTAGGTATTACTTGTATCTAGCTCCCAACTATTTTAAATAATTATAAATTTATACTACACAAAGTTTGCCATGAATTTTTAATTAGACGTAGTTTCAGGAGAATGTTAGTAAAAATTAGTAGTATTATGTCATTTCGAAGACAATGAAATTGTTCAAATACATATTTTGCTTTATAACCATGACATTGCTGTACATTTAGTAATCTATCAAAAATGCGTTTAGTAGTTACTTTACATTATGTTTTCACAACCACTAAATGACTGTACGTGTCCATATTAGTAATATAAACACTATTAAGCGCTAGTATCCAAGTCACCACATTTACTCAACTTGCAAGCACTTATTGCGCATTTATATTCATCCAACTTTGCGATAGATTTTTATTTTTTTGTTAAATGTGTAAGCAACTAAATCATTTAGTATCCTATCGTTGCTTTATATTTAGTAGTCTATCAAAAATGCATAGTACAATATTATAAAGAAATCATAGATAAGCAACACTGCCGTCTCAACTTAAATGGCAGTAACTTCTCACAAGTGATTTTTTGAGAAAACATACAAGGTTTCAATAGAGACAAATGTATATACATCAATTGCTAAAGTCATAACAAGTCTAATACATTAATTAACTGAAAACCACGAAAATAATGTCTTTAACGGAGGAGGACAGGACAGTTTAGTTACTGTGTGTAACATTTCTAGTTGTTTCGCTGGACAATTTGGTATATTTACCTTAGGAAGTATTACAATATAACTTCTATTTATGATATTATTTTTGTTTAATAAAAATTATCAGATAATACAAGACAGCACATTTACTCAATCTGCAAGTACTTATAGCGCATTTATTTTCATCCAACTTTGCGACAGATTTTTATTTTTTCTCTAAATATGTATCCAACTAAATCATGTAATATCCTGTCGTCTGTTATAATTTTACAGTACTCTTAATAATTCATAGGTAGGCAACAGTTTAGTCACTTTGTGTCACATTTCTAGTGTTTTCGTTGCCATTAGGTTACTTTGCGTTATTAAATTAGTAAATATTAGAATTCAACTTACAATCTATCGATGGTAATATTTGTGTTTAATAACAATTTATCAGGTGATCGAGTTGATGTGAATCTAATAGTGTAAAATTTCCGGACACTTAAATTGAATAATAATGAGTAAAGAACAGCTTAATTCGCTGATAAACACTTACCTTTTAATAATGCAGACATCAGCACTTCTTACTGTTGACAATCTTCATCGAATTACAAATTATCGCAAGTGTTGAATTACTTCAAATGACGGTATTTATGGTATTATTTGTATGTAGAAAATTGTTTTATTTTATTTCGATAAAATACTGTTTGACGTGCGGAAGCTACAAGAAGGTGGGGGTAGGCTCTTGGCGCTTTTGGATTATTCTAACCTATAAACACATGACAAGTGCGAAAAGGTGAAACGTGCAGAGTGGAATAAATTTCAATAAAAACTGGAATGGAAGTGAAAACAAACACTATTGTATCGATAGAGAAAAAAAAAAGGTAAAAAAGGTCTATCTTCATAAACATTGTTTTTTATTATTGCTTACTTTTAGTGCTGTACAATCAAAAATCGTTCTACGCTATATTTATAACCAAAATTACAACCAAAACATGTTATTGACGGATTTTTTCACATGTAAGAACAACAATGAATTTTAGTAATATTAAGCTACTTCTAACGTAAAATCTTTCTGCTTCGAATTTTATTAGTTTCCAAGACAAGTTAATTTAAAATCCATTATGCTTATCAATAATTTACGTAAGGGTCAACGGGCCACATATGGACAGCAGGGCAAAAGTGGACATCGGCTCATTTTTGATAAACAGAATTATCAGCAAGTAAAAGTTTCATTCTTAGAGGTAGATGGAGGGTGTATCTAAGTAACCACTAGAAGTAAGGTGGCAGTTCATATATGAATTGAAGTTTTTGGTATGACAGAATTACCAGGAAGTAAAATTTTCATTCTTAGAGGTAGATGGAGGGTGTATCTAAGTAACCACTAGAAGTAAGGTGGCAGTTCATATATGAATTGAAGTTTTTGGTATGACAGAATTACCAGCAAGTAAAATTTTCATTCTTAGTGGTAGATGGAGGGTATATCTAAGTAACCACTAGAAGTAAGGTGGCAGTTCATATATGAATTGAAGTTTTTGGTATAACTAATTGTTCACATCTCTGCGCCTTTCTCCCCAATAGGTGTCTGGGTTGATATAATTTTATCACAGAAGGTTTTATTAAAAAACAAACCAATGAATTATTGCCATATCTGTATTGTTTGATGTAGCAACAAATAGTTTATTAAAAATTCCTAACATTGTTCTCTATAAAAATAATATTGCCAAATTATGCTGGCGGTTTTACGTTGTCAATAAAAAATTGACAATAAAACGGTAAAGTAAGTTCCACGTAGAATGGTTGTTTTGTAAATTACGATTTTGTTGCTTGTAGACGATCCTTTAATGTTTAATGAGATTTGCAATAAACCAACAACTTTTTTATCGCTTTTAAACATTTTTTTTTTGGGGCGAGAATATAACTGTAATAATATGTTGTTTTTATTACAAAAGATTTATTTAAATTGAAATTATATAAGCATAATTTTATATATAGCTATATATGAAAATAAAATTCACAAATGGTGCGTTTTCGACGCTTGATGTTTATATTTGTGGAATGTTTCACATTATAAATTTTGTTGTTATTTATATGACCAAACAAATGAAATATGCATTTTATCTAACAAATTTTGGAGATTTTTATCAACATGTTTACAGTATGTACACTTGTACCGATTATGCCGCAATTATGAAACTAGTTAATTAAATTATTTTACATTATATATATGATACATGATTTATTTGTTGAAGCTATTTTGATACTAATTAATAGCCTTTGTACCTACAATATCACTCAATTCAATAATATGATTTGACTTCCACTTGGCAAATAATTTCAGTACATGTTTTCATATCAATATAATACATGCAAACTTCAGTATTTCATGAGAATAATTTGAAAACATGGTAAACTACCAAGCATTTACCCTGTGCAAACTTTTTATATAGTTGTCTGTTAAAAAAAACGTAATTATAAGAAGGGCTACCACCAAAAAGCTTTGCAGGTTTACAGCGTATGTCGACTCCATGTCGACATATGGTACGAGTACATGTACAACATACACGTATAGAAGATTGAAGTAAGAAATATTGTAAATGTCTAAGTCGTATCGATTTTAGATTTTTGAAATTGTTAATTTCAAGTAATCATATATAATTTATTCAGGTTTTTTCATTATATTAAAAAACGGAATATTACAGTTTCTAATAAGATTCACAAATATGTGTTATTCTTCGAGATACTGGCAGGTTCAGTTAGAGTCAGTATGACTTAAGACACCTTCAGATAATACATTACTAAAGCTTTTTAAATTTAAAATATGTCATTTCAATTATTCATTGTTTACTAATAAGGAACAGAAGAAATAAATTATATAAAATATCATAACTAAGAAATATTAAGATTGGAAATATCCACATGTATATCTACTATTTCTGAATAATAAGATAAGACTATTCAACTATTTTAGATTACATGATTTATAAACATAATGTGTTTGCTGGCTTTTTAAGAAAATACTTTAAGATATTTTTGTGTTGCTGGTTTATAAAGTCATGTTTTTAATTAACGATAAATATTATATTTAGTATAATGCATGACTTAGATCATTATAACAGGTGTCATTTAAGGATATATTAGGAATTGATTAGTTGGGCTGATTTTAGATTTTGCAAAATGTTAATTTTACAATTTGTACAACGTTTTGCGTTAAATTGAAACAGGGCCTAGTATAGTTTCTAAAGAGACTTCCAATCTAATTCTCTGATTTACCTTCATTTAATATACCTAATCTGATTTTTTTTTGGCTTTACACTAAAAAATATATCTTTTTAGTTATTCTTCCTTCGTTAATAAATAAATTATGCATTATAAGTCGAACAAATTTAGAGTTTGGTGAAAGTTTTTATTACATCAACGTTTATTATTATGTTATGTTAGAATAATACGATTAGATTATTACGTGATATTTTAATCAAACGACATGTGCTAATTTTGGATATGCAAACGCAAACAGTCAGCGAAAATTAATTGTAAATTTGCACGATATTTGCCGATTTACAATAACTATACATACACGTTTTTGATTTAAATGATAGAGATTTGATTGAAGATTACAAAATCCTATTTTGCTTTTTTGATCGAAAGTAAACACGATATGAATACAACAAATTCTTGCGGATTGGAGCACTGTAGCAGCAACGTACATATATACATATATAGGAGGTGTAGTGAAAAAAAATATTCTGCAATTCTAATTTAGATAGTAGTAGGAATCATAAAAATTCATAAATTTATTGAATGTCAATATCGTGATATAAGACATCAAGCGGCGCGTCTAAAATGTGTATCATTTCCATATTTTCTCCCTCTCTGCGCTCGTTGCGCGCCGATAAAAAAACACAATTTTGCATGAAATTATACGCAAGTACGCTGAATAAATAATATATTTTTTTAAATTTATTTTGGATTACCGTGCATATCGAATTTTCTAGATAAGGCATCGCGCCCCAGATTATATATGACGTTTTGTATATGTTGAGGATTTTAGCATATAATGGTGTGGTGGTGGATGTTGGAATTTAACACTTGCATGTGACATTCTGCCAACAGATGGGAAATTTCCATCGCGGTGGCAAATTGTGGATTTTCTTCTTATCATTACGCTTGAAGGGCAGATAATCTAAATTTGCTTTTCTTTATGTGCGCCGCATAACGAGCGCAACTTATGTATAAAATATGTAGCGTATCAACATATTGTACTTACATAGGTACTGCATTTGACATTAATTATTAATTAAATTCGTGTAGTTTCAAGTTGGTTTTTTATTCGCCGCAAGCACGCAACTAAAATTTTTTGCCAGCTGGCTATTAACGGTTTTATAGAAACTGCCACTTCATATAATAGCCCACATTCATAGTGGCTTTTTATTCTGCCTTTTACGACAATGATAATAATTTTACATAAAATGTGTGTTGAGTGGTGGAAATTTAATGGGGTAAGCTATAGATATCTTTCTCTAGGAAAAATAAAATATAAGTAGACGTTTATCAGACTTTGCTGGTAATAATAACAAAGTTGTGGTAAAACCAGTGTCGTATTAAAAAAAGTTTGAGACTTTGGGCAAAAATTGTATTGTGACTTTGATTTAAATTATTTAAATATTAGGAGTATAAAATTATCTGATCTATTTGCTTGCAATTTTTACAGTTTTTACTCATTGATATTTTACTATCTGTTTACAACAGTGATGACAATTTTACCTAAAAAAAGTGTGTTGAGTGGTGGAAATTTAATGGAGAAAATTAAAGATATCTTGTTCTAGGAAAAAAATAAGATATAACTAGACTTTTACAAGTGCCGCAGTAAAAAAGATTGAGGTGCACTCCTTATTGAGACCTCGAAATGATATTAATATAGAGTATAGAATTACCTGATCAGTGTTGTTTCTTTGCTAGCGTTATTTAAAAAATCACTTATATACATTAGCAAGACGAGTTTATCTGGGGTAATTAATTTTATTTTATTTACATTCTTTAATTAAAGATATTCTAATGTTAAATTTTAAATATTTAATTTTTTAGAAAAGATCATTTGTAATAATCCAAATTAGGACTTCTCGTTGGCTAATCAATTGTTATTATGCTTTCTGCTCCTACCATGTGTATTAAAAATGTTTATTGCAATATACCTCCAGAAAAAGGCAACTTTGGGATTTAGGGTCATAATATTTGATTGCAGAATCGTATGAGCGAACTTTCTCAGAAACGGGTTTTTCAGCTTTGTAACATGTTTGAACTCAGTTCTCCTTTCACTTATCATTCCACTTAAGTTATCGTCGCCCCTGAAAGTTGGTGGGTTTGTGCTTTTTCTTCTTCTGGGGTGATCGTTTAAGCTTAATTTAAGTTAGTAATATATATAAAATAAAAAACCATTAAAATTTATCAAAAGATTGTTTATTTGCTATAATTATTTAGAAACTTGAAGGTAGTTCTCCTAGTGAAATTTTATCACATTACTACGTTAACTGGATTAATATGCAATATTTAAAATTTTTGTGAATATTAAAACAAAACTTTTTTCATTGTGAGCTTTATAACTTGTTTAAGTTATGGGTTGGATAAAACCTTTACAACAGATAATTTTACGGAAACGCTATTTTTTGGTGAGCTTCCCCTTATTTTTCACCGAACACTAAACAACCATATAGCAAAATATCGGGACTTACATTAATCGTAGTACGATAAAAGACAATAGATTTTCTGTTAATTAATTTAACAAAAAGAAACAGTTTGCTTTTTGTTGGTATCATCAGCGCTGCTACTGCTGCGAAAAAGCCTGCTGATAAAAATAGCTACAATTAAATTAATTTAATAACAATAGGAACTTTCAATTGACTTGGCAATAAAGACAGGCGGAAAATATTATTCTATTCCGACACAACAAAATAGATGATTTAAATTAATTAATTGAATCGAATTATTATTTCAACATTATTTTATCATCACGTCGCTTTTATTATATGTTTATCTGAGATTAGTTGAAATTCCGACATTTAAACTCTATATTTTCGGCCGGCATTCTCAAAGGATTCTACATTAATTTTATTCATTGCTTAAACATTCAGATTTCGTATAACTTTATGTTTGATTTAAAAGAACACTTTTGCATATTTCCAAGGATTTGTAGGCCAATTATGCTGTTATGTTCCACAGCTATCGATTTTTTGGAAAACAATTCCGTTAAAATTGCACTGGCAGCGATCTTTATGTTAATTATGCACGTTTCAGAGCGAACTGGCATTTTCTCAGATTTATTCTACATCAACGGTTTTATTTTTTGAACATGCGCCGTTCGATATAACTATAAACTAGTGTTTACATGTTCTTGTGTAAACACGGTTTGTTAGCCGATTTGCTCTAATGCAACAACTTTCAGATTTAAAGTGCACACGGCATCATTTATCTTGCAAGTTTTATAGATGATAAAAATTCATTTAAAGAACCTTTTATGTTGTTATTTAAATTATTTAATTATGTTTTGTTTTGCAAAAAGCTGTTTTAATATAGCAACAACAACAACACTAACAATATAAATCAACTCGGAATTTGAGGATACGCTTGGAATTTTATTAAAAATTTAATTACGAAACCATCCGCAAAGATACAAATATGAAAGTAATTTAGTGTTCTTATAAAGAGGCGCAGATTTCATTTTCGTCCGCAACTATTTTAATCGCTTGCAAACAAAAACTGTGAAATCTGTTGCTGCTGCTTACGCCAAGTGCGCGAAACTACATTAATTATTATTCATCCGTAGTCAACAACTTAACAACTGTTCAATTGCAACAATAACCAAATGCATGACTAAAAATGCTGAATTATACCTACCTTGCCAAAGTTATGCAACATTGTCAAACTGTTTATGTAAGTTTATATACATTGGCAATGTATTTAATGTGCACGTATATATAGGAGACATTAAATTTGTTTGCCAGTTTCGTACAAAACAACCTGATTTATTTCCATTTTATCCAAATTTGCTTTTCACAATAGAATTTGTATTTTTTATATCGACTATAAAATAATTTGCTATTTCATATTAAAAATCAACTTTATACCCAACAAATGTATTTTTTTGCCATAAAAAGAAATGCAAAGACACCTATTTTATATGAAAAGCGCAAAGTTTAGAACCTAGTTCCGGTTCGTCTTCACGCGTTTATTGCTATCATCTATAAGGTAGCGAACATATGTGTGAAATACATTTATGAGTTGATTTTAATTTACAATTGACTGAGACACAGTTTTTTATAATAAATTATATACAAAAATAATTTTAAAACAAAGAAGTAATTAAAAATCAGAATTATACCCAATAAACGTAGTAAAAAAATGTTTTGTAATTATTAAATGTTGGTTGGCACTCATCACTACCACGTACTGTAAACGGTAGCTTTACACTCGTTATTCAAAATTCGGCCAAATTAAAAGAGTGATATTAGCCAATATACCAATGAAAAAAAAATCTTGTATCATAGAACTTCCAAAATCATATTTAGGGGATGCAAAACGCGAAAATATGCTATAAAATCAAGTTCAATTAAATTTGCAGGGTGCTAATTATAATTTGGCCAGCGTTAGATTAGAAGCAAATTTACATATTCATTGGACATTATTTTTCAACCCAAAAATTAAAAGCAATTCGAAATTTTGAAGTTTTTAGTAGTATTGCTTCGAAGAAATAAATACATTTTATTGACAATTTTTGTTGCAATCCACGTCCGCATACTTTTACGATTGTTGCCTCCTAAAAGTGATTTGCAACCCTGTAGTGATTTTTCATCTTGCCTATCGTTTCTTAAAGCTTCCCAGTTGAGTTAGTTATCTACAATATAATATAACTATTGGAAGAAAATATATAAATTTAGAATTATTCTACTCAATTGCATTACCTAATAAATAATCGATACTGTAAGACTGTAAGTAATTCTCTTTATAGATATTTTTTTGTCTTATTTTTATTAAACAAAGACATATAAGGAAAATCGTATTTTTCAATCAAAAGAACTCTATTCGTATTGTATTTATTTTAGTTACAGTTCATTAAAAATGTTTTTACGATTGTTGCCTTCTAAACGTGATTTTCAACCCTATAGTGATTTTTCATCTTGCCTACTATCGTTTTTTTAAGTTTGCCGGTCGAATCTGACAACGCTCTGTGTAAATTACTAAGTATCTATTTTATAAATATTTAAAGAAAATGAATAATCTTAAAATTATTCTACTCAATGGCATCATCTAATAAATAATCGATACTGTAAGTAATTTTACTTAAAGACATTTTTTGTCTTGTCTATTAAACAAAGAAGTATCAGGAAAATGGTATTTTTTTAATTTTGGGAATTTGGGAATACCCTGTATAAATTATGAAGTATCTATTTATTAATATTTAAAGGAAATAAATAAACGTAGAATTATTCTACTCAATTGCATTACCTAATAAATAATCGGTACTGTAAGTAATTTTCTTTATAAAAATTTTTGTCTTATATTTATTAAACAAAGGAGTGTAAGGAAAATTGTATTTTTTAGTCAAAGACGATTTTTTATCTTGTTTACCATTAATTCTCAATGTTTGCCGGTATCTATTTTATAAATATTTGAGAGAAATCAGTAAACTTAAAATTATTCTACTTAATTGCATTGTCTAATAAATAATTGATACTATAAGTTATTCTCTTCATAGATTTTTTTTGTCTTGTTTATATTAAACAAAGTCGTATAAGGAAAATTGTATTTCTTAATCAAAAGAGCTCTATATTCGTATCGTATTTGTTTTAGTTACAATTCATTAAAAATTTTATTATTTATGTTATGTTTTCGGTATATTAGACTAAATTCTAAGTATGCACTAACTAAGTAAGTAGTATTGAAATAATTGTATACAATTAAATAGTTTGCTTCACATAAATGATAATAGTTTACAATTAGCATAATGCATGTTTAATTATGACCTACATGGAATTGAACGTAGGTAAACTTTCAGGCTTTAATTTCAATAAATTGTTTATTGTGGTACATACCTTATAAAATTACATTAATAATATTGTCTTAAATAAGTACTATATTAAGCCACCCCAACAGCGCCGAAACTTTGCCCTACTATCTGATACGAAAATTTTATTAGACTTTATAAATGTTTGGGGTTATCATTTTCGTACATAATTGTAAATTTGATAAAACGTTAAGATTGCGACGTAAATTATTAAGCAATATTTTGATAAAATTTTAATTAAAGCCATTTATTTAATTAAAAAATATTCAAAGGGACGTCCGAATGGTTCAATTAATAAAACAAATATAGCAATATTCCCACTGACCAACTGTTGTTGTTTGCCAATTACCATAATCATATACCTAAATGCGAATTTAATTAAATCGTGCGTTTCATTTATAGTTTTTCCGAAGCGGCTGCTATTCGGACAGCACATCAAACTGAAACTTTTTTTTTATCTTATTCGACAGCTCAACACTTTTTATTAAAAAAGTACATTCATTAAATGTCTGGTCAAGCAACGCCACTTTCCGTGTATTTATTTAACGCCGCCACTCGTTGTCTAGACTCCAGACAGAACGAACGAATGCAATTTCTGCAAGAATTAATCTAATCTAATCGTAATTTTTGTGAAAAGTTCATCAAGTGAATGATTGGCTTGTCTACCAGACAAGCAGACAAAAATGTATAGCGCTTCATTAAATTTAATTTGATTGAAATTTCTGCTGAATATTTTAATTTCATAATGCAATTTTATTTGTTTTAGATAATGGAACAATTGATCGTCTGCTCGAGAACATGACAAACTCTAAATGGCATAAACCAAACTACCATCGAGTGAAATTCAAGTATTTCTTGGCCTTAAACCAGCAACCAAAGCAATAAAGACCGTAGTTCTTGCTCTCGCCCAAATGTCGAAAAGTTTAATACTCATTATCGATCTTGATACGATCATGGATTGGATGTCAATCATCAAACATTTGAAGCAAGTATGACAACGCTCGTCGATATGTATTGAATGCTGGAACTTCAGCTGAACAAAAAGCGAAAAATCTCCCCCCTTTTATCACACAACACAACCTTTGCAAAAATGTTTATTAATCGTACAAACCAGATAATTATCGTTCTATTTGTGGCGTCTATGCACCTTGCTGATAGCAACGGTAGCCAACCACAACAACATCAACAACAACAAGATGAACAAAACGATTTTCCTTACCACCGATACGAACAGCCGACCGTGAAACGTATGTACTTTGCCATTGCGTCGCCCTCCGGCGAGCAGAGCTACAGCCGTGCGTTCAACAAAACGCTGTTCAACATCACACAATCCTTCCTCTCCCTGAAAACAGCCAAGTACAACATCAATGTGACGCTCGACACGCTGACGATCGAGCTGCCGGTGAACGGCACGTTCAGCTCGATCCTGCTCGAGACGCTCTGTGGCAAGTTTGAGGGCAAGCACGTCATTGCGATCCTAATCATTGGAGACTCTCCAGCGGCATTTACCGTATCGTTGGCGGCGACATATTCGGGAATTCCGGTGCTTTGGGCGAAAGGCCAAGGTGGTTTTATAGCAGGATTCAGCGGAATGGTAAGTTGACGCGCTGTGCGCTATTCATACTGATAGCGATCTTATTTATGCTTATACACAAATCATTTTTTTTTCATCGGCATCAAAAAGCAGCTTGCTTACATGAATAAATCAGATCGTTCAGTGGGGAAATTTATTTAGGAAATGATTTTATCGCGATTTGTAAATCGAAACGGCTGCAAACCGAGCTCGAATGTGGCGTGAAAATTTACTTATTATTGACGACATTTCCTCGTATTAGATTTTACGAAAAACGACAGTAACAAGTGTTTGCCTTTAAAACTAAAATATATTGCATTTTTACTTTTACACAGATTATATTTGTTAATTCTCATCGGTTAAATGCAAACACGCGAAAATTAATTTTATAAATATTAAGAAACAAGTATAACGAATAATAATTATATAAAACTGAGTGGTTGTCACTTAGTCAGCATTAAGTGCAATTAGAAATCAGAAAAATGACGTAGCAAAACGTGATTTACTTTATTTATGATATTGCCTTATATTCTGGTAAAAACCGGAATCAATATTAGTAAGTGTTCATCTAGCTACACGCATCCTTAAAACTTGGCAAGCGAAAAATGTTGAGTTACTAAAGGATAAGAATAATAATTATGAATAGAGCAGTCTTAAGTGTCTCGGATGCCATGAGAGAAACAATAATAAATAATAATTGTATAAGCGATAGTAGCGCAGTCGTGAGAGCATTGACAGTTGAATTTAGGGGTTGTGGGTATTAATCCTGCTGAAACGAGACAAAATTTTTGATTTTATATGAAAATAGTAATAAATGTGTATATTACCCAAAAATTTGCACACCGCGAGGTGTTTTATTACGTGATTGTTCTTAATAAGTATGTACATACATAGAATCTATGAAGTTTTCGCGTTAGTAATAAATAATTGAATAAAATTTAATCAACTTTAATCCGAAAATTAAAGTGCTATTCGACTTTTGTCATATACGAAGTGTTCCAGACTGAAGGGTAAACTGAACAAACGACAGTTGACATAAAAACGTAAATTAAACGAATTAATCTGAGTATAAATGGAACAAGTTACTTTTAAATCGAAAGCTTGGCATTGATTTTTTGATTCGCTAGCGAATTGTGCAGTTAAGCTTTAGTTTAATTTGTTTAATTTGGGATTATGTCAACTGTCATTGGTTAAGTTTGTCTTTATGGATCTAGAACCTCATAATTATACAGAAAACTGAAATTTGATATTTTATTATCGCTATTTTGCGAACATGTCTTAAAGAACACTAATCAAATGTGCTAATTCGTATTGGATTTGACAAATTTAAAATACAACTTAGGTATTTTGTCATGGTAATTAAAAGATGTTCAATTATTAATAATTGCACAAAACCGTGTGCTGTCACTTACTTAGCATTAAGTGGAATTAAAAATCTGAAAATTTGTCTTGCTAAACGGATTCCTGTACCTTAGCATGATGTACTTATTATTATTGATGACATTTGCTTGTACTTTTACTTGAATCGATATTAATAAGTGTTCATTTAATTATGTATATATATGACTCTAATATGATATTTTATCACTAAAACATACGAGAGTTTATCTCAACGCATACCTTGAGTAACACTAATCCGATTTATTAATTCTCATTGATTCTAAACAAGTGAAGATTAATATACGAAATGTTCTGGTAACAAAGGATAACAAAAGATGTATAATTATGAACTAGAGTAATTGTCGCTCAAATAGGATTATGTATAGAAATAAAAATTGCAGTACAACGCAAGTTTCTCGGCATCGTGATTACTTACTGCATGCTATTCTTCATATTCTAGTTTAGCAAAATCGATATATTAATGAGCGTTCATATGCGAGTAAGCCCGATCTTTTAGATTTTGAGGCTCTGGGTGTAAATGTTAAATAGGGACTTTGTAAATAAAAAGTAAAATAAAAGTCAAATTGGAAAAAATGTTACAGAAATTTTAGTGTGCGTTTCTTCAAAGATAAGCGCAAAGGCGGTACTGTTTTTGAGTTTACACGGATTTATTAGATTATCTACGCATAGCTCTATGGTACTTTGAAGCTCCCATAATAAGCCGGGTCTGGTTCATTTACCCGTTTGCCCGCTCGTAACGACACGCCACTGTATACAAGTACATACAAAACTAAAATAAGATATATTTACTATTATATAGTTGGTGTACATTTGTACGTAGATGGACCCAAAAGAAATCTTATTAATTTTATATTTGGGGGAAACATTTTTGCGCATTTCAACGCATTTTCCGAGCTATTTTCGACGCGTTTCGACTAGAGTTACCTCCGGCAAGATGGATTCTATTAATTTCCGCTGAAAACGCTTAGAAAATTGCATGGAAAATGCGTAAAAACACCAGAACTGTCAAATTTGGCAGACGGATGGAGTCGATTTTTATGTATTTTGCAAGCTATTTTCATTCAACTTTCATCTTCCTCACGTTTAGTTGCCTTAGAATAACAATTTCCGGCAAAAACGCTTCGAAAATCGCTCGGAATATGCAGAAAAACAATCAAGAATGTAGAACATTTGATATTTTTGCATATATTCACACATTTTTCATTCAATTTTCGGAAGAGTTTCGACTAGAGTTATCTTAGAAAAGGTGGATTCTATTAGTTTCCAGTGAAAACGCTTTAAAAATCGGATGGAAATGCGTATAAACACCAGAACTGTCAAATATGACAGACGGGTGGACTTGATTTTTATGCAACTTCCAAGGGATTTTCGAGCAACTTTCATCTTCTTCACTCTGAGCTGGCCCCGTTGCAACAATTTCCGGTAAAAACGCTTCAAAAATCGCTCGGAATGTGCAGAAAAACAATAAAAAATGTAGAAAATTTGACATTTTTGCATACGATTTTCGGGAGAGTTTTGACGGGGGGGGAGCTAAAATATAAAATCAGTCCGATTTCTTTGAGTCCACCAATGTAACACTGTTCAAATTTGCAAAGTTCTATTTGCTTTCACAAATTAATGTATGTGTTATTAAAAAATCATAAAGAGGTCCTCAAATATTGTTACAATTATATAAAACTGAGGATTATCATTAAGTAAGCATTAAACTGATTGTCAGTTAAAAAGCTAAAAAAATTCCATGCTCTGTCTCGACATTTAATGCACAATGCCAAATATTATTTTGTGCATTAGCCTAATTAGAAAGAGTAGTTTAGTTTTCTGCTAGCTTAGATAAAGGATGCATTATGCTTATTAAGGATCACAGCTCGATTCGAATCCGAAGCTAATAGCACAGCCAGGAACGTAGTCTGCCATTTTGTCTAGTCAATAAATTTATTTAATTCAATTTAATTTAATTTAAAAATGGGTGTTTGTGCAAAGAGCAGCGACGCTCAAACGCCGCCGCCATTTATTCGCGCATCATGCGAGCAATTTGGTCGTGCTCTTAAATTTCACACGAAGCGATATAAATAACAGTGTCTAAAATGATTTTGTGTCTAATATATTGGCCATGGATTAGGCCAGGACGTGACGTTTAATAGAGATTTTAACTTGTTGATTTAATGGCAAAACGGGGGATAGTTTCAAGTCGGCGATATTAAACTGTCGCCTCTTTTTTTCTTTCTTTTTTTTTCTCTCGCTCGTTTTGTTGTGAGCGTATTTTTACTTTGCAAAACATAAATATGCATGGCTGGGAAGCATTCCTTAAACAACATCAAAGCGCACACAAAAAATGTTTTTCCACTGCGTTCCCTTTTTTTTTTGTTAATATGCTCGGCAAATAAAAAGTGCAAAAAGCGGGTGAGCTCTTTTAATTAATCTGCGGCTTTTTATCAACAAATTATTTGCGACTTAATGGCGAATCAAAAAGGCGTTTGCAGTTTTTAGCATAATCGCTTTTTAATTATTATATAAAATGAATTTAGCTATAAATTATCGCTAGCCGGGCAATTTAAAAAATGTATCGGAGCGTTTTAGCCGTTGACAGCTCGTGACAAATCGCTTTCCCATAAAATACTCGACAACGACTTACCTACCCTACTATTTATAATAAATAGGAAAATGGGGCTAAATTATTCGTTAAAGATAGGAAAGAAAATAATATATTTATGTTGCTATAGGCAGGCAAAGTTTCTCGTGCTTCCTCCCCTTTTTGCTCGTCGTATACTTTTTCGCGGTAGTTTATAAGCGTTCTTCAAAAAGTTATTCAAATGTTTTTAAAATGATAAAAGTATGCGCATCATGAAAATGTATTTAGTAAAAGTTTAAGCAGGAAAAGATTGCTTTTCGGCGAGGAAGTCGACGCGCGGCAAAGTTAATCAAAATGATGTACATTATTAATGCAAATTATTGCTTAATATTTTGATTTACCAGTAATTTCATGGACATTAAAAGCGTCATTTAATTATGAACGAAACGTGCTGATAAAAACTGCTGTCGAATGAATGCATTTGAATTGTTAAATTAATCGCATTTCAAAAAGTTTATTTAGGAAATAACAGCACGGAATATTGAGTATAGTTGGTTGACGTAAATGTGTAGGTAGAACTATTTTTAAGCGAACCAAATTTGATTAAGGACTACATTAAATTTTCATTAAAACATCTTTCGGTTTATAGGAAGCTACCGATTTAGAAAATTAAATTAATAAACGCTTTACTTTTATAAAAAGTTTTTGCATTTTAGTAATATTAGACTTTTAAAAAAATTGTATATCTACACACAGGGTGTGCGATAAATAAATTCCTAAAAACTGAATATCCAAGGCTATAGGAATTTTCATAAGGATTCCAAGGGTGACCTAGAATTTCATCTGGGAGATGTACGTCAATTTTTTTGTTGACCAACGCCATTTTTAAGTAGAAATCGTTAGGTTTTACAATCTTATCGCAAGTTTAAGATGTTATGTCAAGAAATTAATTTTTACTTATTATTATATGAAGTACGAAGCTAGTACCAACAGTTTTTGCTCTAACACAGAAAGCACTAATATTTTTGAATGACATATATTTATTATTCAATATATCCTTTTTGTAATTTTATAGACTTTCAGCGATGGTCCAGTACACTAATTCCCTCTGTATAGATACGGACGCCCAACTTCTAAAAATAGCCATTTACAGCTGTCTCTACCACTTTATTGTTTTTAAATCTTTTTCCGCCAAGCAATTTTTTTCCATGTTTATCCATTCCGATAATACGTTGACTTTCAATAACAAATAAATGAAGACTAAAGAACATAGCATCTACAAATTTTAAATATGAACTTCAAGACTTATAATTTAGGATTAAATCATTTTTTGCATACAATTATCATCACTTGTATGTTAGGCCAAAGACTGTTAGGACTACCATCGTAGGTTTGTTCAGTTCAGACAAAAATTGGATATAATGCTAACTTTTTCATGATATTTTGTCAAAAAGAAATATCAGTTTTTTTCTTATTATTAATTATGCAAAGAAATGCTTTTTATAACGAAATTATGCAATGATTCAAAAGACAAAATTAAAAAAAGATCCCGCACTAATGATTAAACTTGTTATGTGCTTTATCGTATCCAGGTCCTTGATTTTTCAGGTATTACCGATTGCTAATCTTGCCGACCCTTTAATACCTAAATCAACTTCTGAAACTAAATTTAACGTTCGAAACTCTGTAACAAAAATTCTTATGGTTACTCAATTAAAATACCAAGTTTCGGTGATAATTTTTAGACGCTTGAATTCTTAAAAACGAAAATAGAAAAAAGTATTTTGTTATTATTGACATGGCGAATATTGTATCATAGTGAAACATTTTGTGTTATGAGAAATTGGACTATATGGAATTATGTTATATTCCGGTAATAATAATAATAATGTAACCAACTATTGACAATAATTCTAATTGGAAAACATTTTTTGTTTGTGAGTTGTAACAAAAGTTTTCCCTAAAAAGTATAGATACAGGTCTTAAGATGTTATATAGTCCTAAAGAGTATTATCCATTTAACTTATTTTGTAACATATTTGATACACGCTTTCTTAGAAACATTCATTGCGAAAATAATAGATATTTGGTATGAGCGGTAGCTTATAGAGGTTTTTCACTTTACCAAACATTGTGCAAATTATTAGACATAAAAATTAAAACTCTTATTGTTCACTCCATAAATAATCAAATAAATCAAGTGAAATGAAAATCTGTCCGTTGAAAACATATCAAAATATTCATTTTGTAACATGTAAAATTTTTAATGTAATTTTATATTATAGATGCGTTCAAAAAACAACTGAAACTTTATAAACGACACATTTAGCGTAACTTTTCTGTATATGTGCACTGAAATTGTAGATTAGTGACAAATTATACTACAACTAAAACTGATTTAAGCTAAACCATTGTTATTAAAAGCATGTAATTACATTTGCTCTGAAGTGACAGATTGCTTCTTGTTTAGTTTCACCTGTAAATTGAAGGAAACCAACAACGCTACGAGTCTGAGTAAAATACATTACACATTGACATAACTGTGGTTTTTGAAAAATAATGTTTTATATGCAGATTAAGTAATTAAAGCACTAAGAATTTCAAAACGCAGCAGAGAAAAATGTAATGTAAAGTATATTTTCAAATTAGTGAAGTGTAAATATAAAGATGCAATAAATAAGCTGGCAATTATTCTCCGTTTCTACACCTCGAGGAACAATAACAACAAAGGGCAATTGTAATTTATGTAATAACCCAAAAAATAAAACTAGATATAATTTCCACTTATATCATTTTGCTGTTATCACCAGGACGCAGATAACAAGTATACACGTACAGGGCTACACATATCGCGCAAAAAAGGACGCTATTTATTATAATACACATTCGCCGCCGCTCTGATACGACGACGACTTACGAAAATGTGTCATCCAGAAATTTACGATTATACGTGAAAATGCTGGCGGAGAAAATCCACGAATACAATTTTTCTTAAGCAAACATCACAATCGATGCGCAATCAAAAATTCCACATGTGCCAAGACCGGGATTTGACCTCTTTTCGCATCGTACATCATCCGCATCCACCTGAGCTAATTAAAGGCAAACAAATTTTACGGTTTGCTCATTAACTAATTTAACAGCACATATTTCTAATGCAAATTACCCATTAATTATCATAAATTTTACAAAACGTAATACGTGCAATGAATGTCGTATGCAATTTGTCGTACCTACGTATATCTATGCAGAGTGCGGCTATTTAAAATGCATGAATCTGCCTCGTCGACGTTTATTTCACGTGCGTATTAATAAATAAGAATGCGCAACGGATTAAATCACGACACAAAGGGTTAGTTAAACAACGTCAAATTGGTTTTTGCAAGAATTGCAAAAATCAATATGGACGAAGTAGGTTTCCACTGCTTGGCATTCAAGGATAAGATTCGACTTGATTAAATCATTAAATTTTTTTTTTCGCTCCAAGTCCAAGTGCGAAAAGCGTAATGGGGCTTCGTGTAATGCCGCTTTTAATTACTTAAACATATATATTAATGACCAGGCTGTTGGTGCACACAATGCTCATCTTTCAAATCATATTCGACGTTAATGTGGAGTTATTATCGGTTAAATTTTCATATATCATTGTTACGTCAATGTGACTCTGCCCATCAAGACATTTTTCTCTTTGATTAATCAATTATGTTTGCGGTAATGAATTTTCAATTACTATATTATGTAATATATTCAAGACATCATATGCATTGTACAGGGTGCAGCAGCATAACTTCTTTTTTTAAAATGCGCGCCATTCATTCGGTTGATGTCGTAGCGGAGCGCTAGTGGTCTTGTTTGAGACCACGTCTAAATGAGTTGAAATTAGGGGACATTTAGTTCCAAAAAGACGGCGTTCTCTCAAAACAGCCATGGATGCTCTGGAAGTGTGTGCCGTTGCACCGCCTTGTTGGTTAGCTGAAGAGCTACGAGAAAAAGTATAAGGAAAGACCTCCATTTTAATTTAATTCTAGAGTGATTTCAGTGCTTCAAAGTGAAATCGGGGTCATAAGTCACAAGTTATGGGGTTATTTTTCAACAAAACGGTGCAACGTCACACATTTTAAGAGCATCGATGGCTGTTTTGAGAGAAGACCGTCTTGTTGGAACCAAATGTCCCCTCATCTAGCCGTGGAAAAAAATCCTGCATATACTGGTCCGAATTCACTGTCACTGCGACTTCATTTTCTCCAAAGAACCAGAGGCCAACAATTTTAGCTGAGGCGACTAAACTGCGTTAGGACAAAACTTTAAGGTCCCTTCTATCGAACGAGACTACTAGCGCTCCGCTACGACTTCAACCGAATTAATGGCGCGCATTTTAAAAAAGGAAGCTATGCTGCCGCACCTTGTATATTAACGCACTATTGCATTTAAATCACAAAATTTTTGGCTGAGTAATACATAAATTGAGTTGGTATAAATAAATTTTAAATTACTTACATTTAATAGAATTAACAAATGAAAATTTTAGTACCTACCTCTTTTGGTTAGTTAGTTAGAGTTTGGTTAGTTAACGTTTGTGTCAAATCTGCGGTATTTTTTTGTTTGATTAACTACAAAATACTCGACGTAAGTTTTATTGTATGTATATTTATTCATCTATAATACAATAGCACGTAGTTCAGCAGTCAAGAGCCTACGGGCGTTACTGCACCCTTCAGTGCATGCCATCGCATTCACTGTCAATAGTTGATAAACACTTTTAAATTTTACATATTTTTGTGCTTAAATAATGTTTTGTATTTTCTTAGCGATTTTCATTAAACATACCGAGTTTGGTTATTTCGCATTTCTGTAAGATCTGTTAAATATTTCTTTACAATGCTTTTATTTAACTATATTATACTCGATTTAAATTTCATTGAATGTATATTTATTTATCTAGCGCGTAGTTCAGCAGCCAAGGGCCTACGGGCGTTGCAGCACCCTTCAGTGCATGCCATCGCGTTTTGCTGTCAATAGTTGATAAACACTTTTAAAATTTACACATTTTTTGTACTTTTTCGTATTTGCTGAGCGTTTTTTATCAAACATTTGGTACAAATTGTACATTAATTTTCTATGAAACAAGCTGAAAATTTATTTAAAGATACCAAATATATAATAAAACAGTAACAGTTAAGATTGCAAAAAGTTTATTTATTTTTCGTATTTTCAATCAATTATTTTCTAGCATTTCATGTGAATTCAAAATTAACGACTTTTGAATGATTATGTACTACATTTTAATAGATCTCCCAGAAAACAATTCGAAATGTGATATAAAACGAGAAATTTAACATTTTAACCTCAAAAAAGTCATATTTCTAAAATATTCATTTTTTGTATTATCAAACAATTGTTAACAAATATAATGTTTATTAAAAATCATATAATTATAGTACGAGTATTGTTTTGAAACCTTTGATTTGATGATGAAGCGCTACATTTTACGCTTTTGGTTTCTTGGAAAATACAAACTCAAAAGCTTTTGAAGAAGAATTAATTCTTCATATTTTTGTACAGTTTTCATTATGTACACCTATATTTGAAACTACTTCTAGTTGACGGCACATGCTCATCTTTTAGGTTAGCATTGAGATAAAAAAAACCTTAAGATTGCAAAATGTTTATTTATTTATCGTATTTTCAATTGATTATTTCCTAACATTTGAGTTGATGATGAAGCGCAACATTTTACGCTTTTTGGTTTCTTGGCAAATAGAAGTTAAAAAGCTTTTAAAGAAGTATTAATTTTTCATATTTTGGTGCAGTTTTCATCATGTACCTATATTTGAAACTACCTCTAGTTTATAAATTACCTTTCATCTTTTAAGTAAGCATTGAGATAAAAAAATAGAATATAACCTTAAAAACCTTAATATTGCAAAATGTTTATTTATTTCTCGTATTTTTAAGCGATTATTTTCCAGCATTTTATTCGAAATAAAAATTATCACCATTTTAACCCTTTAACTACGCAAAACATTTCTATAAATCTGTTGTGCTGAACGCAATTATTTTTAAAATGGTTTTAATAATACGACAAAATGTTATTAAGATAAGTTGTTTAGAATAT
>JARJDW010001611.1:0-18377 GCA_030264715.1 Adinopsis sp. GC000173
TTGAGTCGAATCCACTTTATATGTCTTAGTATGCCTATATTTTGATTTTCGAACCAAATTGAGCATAAATTGGTGCAAAAAAAATTCTCAAATATACCCGTCCCTAAAGGGTTAAGTATTTAAAAATAGATTTTTTTTTATTTCACGTTTACAATTTCTTTCAATTTCTATAAAATTCATCATTTTTATCGTAAATTTTCTTAATAATCAAACTGTAATGTAAAACTGCATTTTAAATATAAATTACAGTGCGTAAAGGACACGAAAGTTGTTTCGTTTCATATAACAAAATGCACCACTAATTTTTTTATACAACTTTAGTTAAAAGAAAGTCAATGTTTTTAACAGAGATTACTAAAAAGTGTGATTTTTAAATCAACAAGTGTCATTTTTTTAATTAAATAAAATTATTCAGATATCCCACGTAATTTATTTCCTGACTCATAATTTCGTATCAAAAACGCACGTGTTTCGGTGTAGGTAGTAGGCGTGTGCCGCCACCACCGAGAATGTGCGTTTGGCGCGTGGCGTACACGCGTTTTGCGTGCGATGGATGATGAATGAGCGTAGAAGAATGTATACGTGTGTGTAAGACGCACGGTGTTGTACTACGAATGCGTTGATGGGTCGTCGTCGTCGTCGGTGCGATGCGATGCGAGTGAGTGCATCATGCATGGCTGCGGCGCGCGACCCCTCACACCGCCGCCGTCCGCCTCCCCATACACACCGCACCATCCGCCCCCGTCAGCGAAACAAGCGGAAAACAAGTGAGTGAGATGATGACGATGAGAAGGCGGGCGGGGCGGACGGCTGCAGGCACGTATCAAGAAGATAACAATTTTCGTTAATCGGTTCAAGTTTATTTTATAAATTGATAGCATTTTTATAAAAATTAAAAAAAAGATGCAATCGTTTGAAAATATGAATGAAATGTCCTAAATATTTGAGTTTTTAACATTATAATTTTTAGACTAACAGATTAACAACATTTAAAATTAAATAAAAAAATGAAAAAATATGATTTTTTAAATAAAAAATCGTCGCGGTTTAGTGATTTGAGATTGAAAATCAAACGTTTTTCGTTAATCCACTAAAATTTTATAAGAAAATCGTTTAGAAATGTTTACAAATTCTACAAAGAATTAGGAATTTTATTTAAAAAAATTACTAAGTATGGTATACGATTGCTAATGTTAAGAATTTAAGATTACTTTTGCAGAAATAAATAGATATTGAGACAATTTGTCGAAATGTACCAAACATAAGCACTTTTTTAAAAATTAATTATTATTTGTTAATTTATTGAGAATGTACGTTTAAAAATAAGGAAAAAATAGTGGCTTTATTAAAATGTATGTACTTATGGTTTACAATTGAACAATGTTTATTGATCTATAAAAATTTGGTAAAAATCAATTATATTTTGAGTTAGAAGAAATAAAATTGAGGCTTGTTAAAGCAAAAGTGAAAAAAGTTTAAAACTTTCAATAAAAATCATTAACAGAATGAACCGCGATAAAAACAGCCATTTAAAAAAAAGTTAGAAATACATATATCTGTAATAAACACGTTTTCCATTTCTCATAAAATACTAATTTGGTTAAACTTTGTTGTATTTCAAGAAGAAGCAAAGAATTAAAAAATGTTCATTAATCTTCAAAAATTTGTACAAATAGCACATAAAAATGAATTAGGAGAAACCAAAATTGATGCTCTATAATTTTAGATCAATTTAAAATGCAACAAATCTTTTAATCGACTAAAATTCATAAAAAATATTTAAAAAATTGAGAGAAAAACATTTTTATTTACTTTTATAATTTTATGAAAACTTGCAGCATTTAAATGTTATCATCAAATAGTTTGTGATAATAAAAATTATTCAAAAATTGAATTCCTAGAAAAAAAAAAGAAAATTATTTCAGGTGAGAGTCGAATAATTTTCATTCAGTCTAATCGAACAAATAAAACTGTGATATTATAGCACGTTGCTACTAATTCAATAATAAAATATGTAGATTTGTGCGCGGTGGGCCGATGGGCGAGTGCTGTCCTGTGCGGTCGTCGCGCGTACTACTACAACACAACCCATCGCTCGCCGGCTTGATGTTGCAGTTAAGTTGATTTATCATCGCCGATAAAAATGTTCGACGAATTCGGGGCGGAATGCGGATTTTTATCGCGCATCGCGAATAATGACACACACACACACATACACATATACATATAGATAGAGCGGCAGCACAACGCACAACCACTCACCAAACGGTTGCATACTCCGTTGCAGATGGCACTATATGTAAAAATCTATTCATCAAACAACAATCAATTTTTTTCAGCGAATACTCACATGCTATATATAACATAGTAAAAATGGAGCAAGATGGATAGATCGTTTGTATATGTGTATGTGTATGTGTTGTTGTGGCGTTTTTTTTCCTCCTTCGTCTTCTTCTTCTTCGCCGTTTTCTACAGCCCGTCCGCCCGCCGACCCCATCCCCTCGGCTTTCTTGAATTGAATTGAATGGGAGAGAGAGAGGATGGGAGCGAGCGAGCGCGCGCGCTTGCAGAAAAAACGAAGAAGAAACAACAACCCGCCAGCCAGCTAAGCGTCGTCGTCGTCGACGACGACGACGACGAGGATGCTGCTGGTAGTGTGGTGTGGGGGGATGGGTGGGCCGATGCGGGAGTTTCGCGGGGCGGCAAGACGGAACGGATGGTGGATGGCGCGCATCAGACGAAGTAGGGCGCCCCATTAAAGAAGCGCGAGTCATTGGAGGTCGGCCGGAAGCCAAGTGCGTTCGTTTCTCGTCCCGTTTCCGGTCAATGAGGATTGCATATACTCTATCGCAAAAAAATATATCTATACATATATATATATATATGAATTATACCACACACACCAAATAGATATATATATTCTTTTTTTTTGTTGTAGGTCATCGTGTGAACGGTAATCGGCTGTTGGAGTTTCGCGTCAGCATCGACACAGGACAAATTGGACAAGAGTTGCGCGTTCGTAGCGCCACCTTTTGGCTTAAAGCGGACGTGCGGCGGACGCGCGCGAGCGTTAAGTGCAAGGCGACCGAGATCTACGTGTTTCGTTTCATCTCGCCGATCGGCCGTTCGATCAAGATCAACTCGAAGGTAAAACAAAAAAAAAACTTTTCTAATTCTAACTGATTGGAGGAATGGGGGAGAGGTATGCCAATACAGCAGCACGCCAATAAACGCAAAACGAAAGGGATTGCATCGCGACTTTTTTGTCGCACAACGATTTTAATTGATTTCTAAATATTTTTTTCATTACAATATTCAACAAAAAGTAGTAAATTTTTTATGCGAATTTAAATTCATATGATTTTCTGCGAAACTTGCATAGTATTGCGACGTTTTTATCACGCAACTAACAACAATCTATTTTGCTGTTTTTAGAGAACAAAAAAATATTAAAAAACGCGAGAGAAAAAATTGTTACGACTTTTTTGTCACGTGCAAACATTTGTGGCGTTTTTGGCATTGAATGCGCTTTGGCATGCTGCGAAACAGAGCTTCAAACCGAACACAAACCCAAAACCAAAAAATTTTGCCTGGAATAAAAACTTAAATAAAAGATTTTCATGAAACACTAACGGTTCGAAGCCCTGTTAAGAAAAGCATTGAATGGGAGAGTACATTGGGGTTATCGCGTGCGTAGGAATTCAACCAGGTGACCGAGGAACCGATCACGCTGCCGCTAAACGACGAAACGACCGGCTGGCAGAAGATCGACGTGACGCGCACCGTCCGCCACTGGCTCGACCACCATCCCAAAGACAAACTGCGTCTGTTCGTCGACTGCAGCTGCTGCACCAACTGGCAGGTGCACATCTTCAATCAGAACGACAGCGCCGACCGGCGCACCGACCCGAATCGGCCGTTTCTCGTCATCCACACCGATCCGTCGACGGCGAAACGCGTCCGCCGGCGAGCGCTCGACTGCAGTCTCGATTTGGGGAATCAGTGCTGCAAGCAGCGCTTCTACGTCAGCTTCAAGGAGCTCGGATGGGACGATTGGATCATCGCGCCGCAAGGTTACTATGCGAATTATTGTCGTGGCGATTGCGGCCACCATCGGACGCCCGACTCGTTCGTAACGTATCACACGCACGTGATCGAAGAGATACGAAAGACGCATCATCTGAGCGGAATGCAGCCGTGCTGTGCGCCGTTGAAGTTCTCCAGTATGAGTCTGATATATTTCGGGCCCGATTCGAATATCATCAAACGCGATCTGCCGAAGATGGTGGTTGATGAGTGCGGCTGCCCATAGATATACTATATATACCATATAATCTCTCTCATAGAAAAATCCCCCCTCTTTCCCCCCTATTACCCTTCCGTCGCTAGGAAAACCGATCAACATGCATGCGAAACCACACCAAATATTAAACAAAAAAAAAACAACAAAGTGCCTTTCGATGATGATTCTCTCACACTCTCTCTCTCTTTCTCATTAATACTCACTATTCTCTATCTTTTTATGTTTTTGACTAGTTAGTTTTTTATTTTCTCTCGTGGACGAAGAAATTTCGTTTTACGTTAACGTGACGCATTTCTAAATGTGCCTTCCTCTCGTCCATCCATTTTGGACACCTTTCACAACAAAAACAACAATGCACGTGTTGATAGAGTTGCCTAAACAACAAGGCACGTACAACATTCATGCAAAACAAAAACAATCAGTAAATTATTTTGAATATTTTCCGTCGTCATAATTCGTAACTGGTGTTAGTACAGTCGGATTCATCTTAAAACACGAACAAGAATTCGAATATTCTAAAATATGCAAAGATATTGTCAAAATCTTTGTAGAGTAATTGTGCATGTTTTATGATGTTCGCAATAAGATGAACACGAGTGTACGTATATGATACTATAAAATATACAACTCGTAGTTGGATGTTTGTATAAATCTGCGAGTTATCTCGTTATGAATAAACTATAATCTGCGAGATAACTCGTATTTAATAAATTATACTAAGCACGAGATAATTCGTAATTGGCAGGTGAATAAAACATCATCTACGAGTTGCGTTACATAAAATACTGGTTTTCATTTCCCGATTGGTGATTTAACTTAAAATTCAATCTGACAGTTGACAATGCCGCTATAAAATAACATCGGAATATAGGAGAAAAGATATTCTTCTTTTGTACTATATTTTCATTAAAGATACTAAAGCGTCTATCAGGTTACACGAATTGTAATTGTCTTTGAAGAAGTTAAAGGATGTAGGCTCGCTGACGACATCTTGAAATCACATTCCCTGCATTGGTTTCAGTGGCATAAATGTACGTATAAATAAGGAGCGTGACTTAGGCGAGCCTACTTCCCATTACTTTTCCAAAAAACAATTGTAAACCATATCACCTGATAAAACACTTTAGTAACGTTACAATAATTTTTTATGCATGGATGTTGACTGCCCTGTATGTACATTCACACACATACCTACACACAAAAACACTAACACTACTCACACATTGTACACACATGCTTGCTTAACGAAGTCGCAAAAAAAAGAACAAAAATAGTTGATTGAATGAAAAAAACTAGAAAAAAAGTGCAATGCATGTTGATTGGCATTTTCGCGCAAAGAGAAACAAACAAACACAACAACAAGCACACACGCACACAAACACGTAAAATATACACACGAGACACACAAAAGCGCGCGCGCACACGAAATTATCTTACGTATATTATGATGATGCTGATGATAATAATGATGACGATGATGACGACGTAAAGGAAGAGAAGCAAGAAGTAAAAAATAAAGATAAACAAAAGAATGCAAATAAAAACAAATAAAAAAACCAATAATTATTAAACAATGATAATAATAATAATAATTTTTGATATTCTATCAATAACTAATATTAAATTAAATTAACTATAAACTTAAATTAATAATAATTAAAAAAATAATACAAATATAGCAATAATTAAATTAAATTACCAAAAAAAACAAACAAATAAGATATTTATTAATTGACCATCGAATGGGGGACCGCTTTGATCGTTTCGTGAACAATTGATAAACGCTTTATTATTATTAAAAAAAAAACTAAGACAGAAATAGAGAAACATTTAAAAAATTGGATTAAAAAAAATTAGGAACTAAATTTAAATAAAAAAAAAACATATCAAAATTGTTTTCATTTGATTGGTGAAATTAATGTCGTAAACGCTTTTCTTTGCGTTTCGTAATTGTTTAATTGTTGATTTAGGATTCGTTAACGATTTAAGCGGGCGTTGTTACTAGAAGGGGGCATTCAAATATTATATGATGACGAATAGAAATTTGTGCATATACGAATGTTGGCCGATTTTTTGTCCTACCCCCACCGTTTTATTATTGTGGGGTCGCAAATATATTTTTTTAATTTTAAATTTTCATCTAAAATATCCGTTTTGTGATTTGTAGTTTTGCCAAATAAAAAATACTAGCAAAAATTTCATGCAGTACCCTCTAAATTATTTTTTTACTACATCAGCCACTATTCGTATATATTATACAACCGTTTGTTAAATTTCCACGTCAGCCCCCTTCGTTTCCCTCTATAAAAAACATATATTGATTGAATTTAATTTATTGCGATTCATACACACACTCACACACATAAACACACACACACACACACGCACATTCACACACACAAAACACACGCACATCCTCCAACAAAACTTGTATATATTAGTATTAAGTGATACAAAACGCCGTACCCCGTCCTCCCTTTTCTCCCGATATATCCATTCCAATCTTCAAATAAAACAAAAATGAATAAATAATAAATTATTTGTCGCGCATGTAAATATTATCTACACTATAATTAATCTGTGATTGATTCCGTTGCGCCCCTATCCCACTTCCTCCCTCTATCCCATAATCACAAAATCTCTCGTACCATAAACTGCCTCTTAATATTGAATGAACACATTGATTAATTAAACAATTCATATATCGTCAAGTATTGGCGTATAACCTCCTCATCACCTCACCCCCTTCACCCCCTTTGAAAATATGACAATAAGTATGTATTAAAGCCCGCCAATTAAAAAAGAAGCGACGAAATGTAAAAAAATAAAACGATCCATCACATCCTATGAAATACCTAAATACTCCCCGCCCCCATGTAAATTATTATTAAATTAATTAAATTAAACAAAATAATTATTAAACAATTTTTAATAAAACAAATTTATTATGCTAGTCTTCTTACTAAAAACTAAATAAATTGAAAAAATATTTAGTAAAAAAAAACAAACGAGCAATATGGTTTTATAAAACAAACAAAAAAAAACGAATAATGTTATAAATAAATAAATTTGTAATTTGTAAAAAATGATAATATGATGCACTACTTCATATTTTCTATAAAAAAATGAAATTAAAATTGCTATGCTATGAAATAAAAAAAAAACAAAAAATAAATTAACTATTTTTTTGTTTATATATTATAAAAACATATGATAAGTGAGTGGCGATAATACAGCAAAAAAGCGCCACGAATGCAAAAAGAAAACGTTGATTTTTCCCTGCCGCCCCCCGAAAAACTCCTCCGACCCCCACCAACCACACACACATAACCAAAAACAAACAAAAAATTGTTTTTTTCGTATACATTCGTTCATGCTGTCTCTCCTAACCTAATCTTTAAGTAAACAACAAAAAAACCTAACCTAACAGCTGTCATTTTCATCATTTTTTGACTATTTCATTTACCAAACAAAAAAAAAACAAAACAAAAACAAAAAACATTATAATAATGAATAAATAAAGAACGTTTTTTCTCATTGAATGAAAATGTTTGTATGTGCATTTATTATGTTTTATCAGACACGTTTCAGGCACACGGGGCGACGTGGTGTGGTGGATGGACAGTTTTAGCGCTTGTACGACAAAAAAGATGCAGCTATATAGACCAGTGGTAGGAAATCTGGTACCTACCGCCCAAGATATATAAGTTATAACAGAGCTCATAAAACGACATATCCGCCTGTCTGTGACGAAAAATCAAAGAAAAATTTTGCAAATTTTTCCCCGGAAAGAAATTTTCATTAATTTTTCAGCATTTTCCATCAATTTTTTATCGGTATTTATAATTATTGCTGGAAATTTGACAAGAACTGCGTTTTTCTCATTTTTTGACTAATTTTGATGAAAACCCTTAAATTGTTTAAAAGAAAATATCGAAAATCAAAGAAGAATTTCGCAAACTTTTCCCCGCAAAGAAATTTTCATTAATTTTTCAGCATTTTCCATCAATTTTTATCGGTGTTTATAATTATTGCTTGAAAATTGAAAAGATCTGCCTGTTTCTCATTTTTGGGCTAATTTTGATGAAAATCCTTAAATTGTTTGATGGAAAATGTCGAAAATCAAGATATTTCAGCAATGTTTGAGGTACTAATAGTAGACGCTAAAATATAGTTTCGTTAAAAGTATAAAAGCCACAATTTTGATGATCTACGAAGTAATGACGTTTTAAATTCTCTACCAAATCGCGTAAATTCATCNCAAAATTGAATATTTCAGCAACGTTTGAGGTACTAATAGTAGACGCTAAAATATAGTTTCGTTAAAAGTATAAAAGCCACAATTTTGATGATCTACGAAGTAATGACGTTTTAAATTCTTTACCAAATCGCGTAAATTCATCGTACAAAACGATTTTACTATAAGCATTGACATTTCCAGTGACAGTTTTACTCTAAAGCAAAAAAAATGCATAACGCGCGACCCGCGCCAACCAACCACATTGTGCGCCAATTCGCCACCGAGCGGCGACGATGGAGCGCCATCGATTTTCCCTCCGTATGAAATTGCGAACGTACATCAATCACGCACGCCAATATATATACGAGAACCAAAAAAAAAACAATTAACGATTCGGGCATCGAGCGCCCGAGTTAGTGCGCATCGATTCATAATCGCGATCGCGGGCGCAGTATATAGAGAAACAGAGAGCGGAAAAAAGGAAGGAGCGCGCAAACATACAGAAAAAAAAAACAACAAACCGAAACCATGATCGCAACATACGCAAAAAGAGCGGGGCGCGCCAAAAAAAATAAAATAAAAGAGAAACAAAACGAAGTGCGGAGAGATAAAGATGGGGTAAGGCGAGCGAGCGAGCGCGCGCGCGCTCGCGCGCCATCTCCTTCTCAATCAGCAGCGATCTCGATTCTCGACGGCGGCGGCGGCGGGCGTTTGAAACGCTGCCAAGAAATTGTGCTCGACGAATAAATTACGCCGCACAAATCTATATACGCGCGAGCATGGTGTAGTAGATTGTACTGAAATGCGTCAATGCCGGATCAATTCCGCACAAACCGAAAAACTGAAACAACGAATCAAATACAAAAAAAAACACTTTTTTTACGTTACGGCCCTGCATGTATTGCGTTTCTCGTAAAAGGGTATATACAGAACACATACCAAAACTCACACACACACACACACACAAAACGTAATCCCGCTTCGCTGCTGCAATAAAGCGAAGAAGGGGTGGAAAGCGAGCGCCAAAATTGTCCACTGCCAAAAAGTTTTTGTCGCGCGTGTGTACCCTCTCAGCGCTTCCAAGCCGCCCGTCGCCTTCGCCACCCGTACGAAAACGGGCGATGTGCAAACCTGCTGGAGATACAGGTGAGTCGACTACATAGAATGAAATAGCAACTATAACAACAAATATAGCAAAGATTTTGCCAGAATTGTTTAAGACCAATTATACTAAAATTTTCTTTAGATGACATACATTTCAGTGGCTTAAAGTAAAAAGTATTAACTTTTAGTTATAAAATTTTTTGTTATATAAATTTTGAAAGAATATTACTAAGATTATGGACTAATTCAAGTAAAATATGAATTAATTTAAGAAAATATGAAATATCAAAAAAAGTACTGCAGTGCTGCTTCAAAATGGTAATCTTTAGATTTAAAGTATACACTTTTTAGAATTTCAATCAAAAATTCTATTTATGATAAAAAAACAGAGTCGATAATTGTGCTGATTTTTAGAATTTTGAATGAAAACTCTCTTTCTAATCAGAAAAAGTTAAAATTGTTTTGTTGCGCATTATTATATGCAATTTTAACAAATGTCATTAAAGTTGTGAGTAAAATTGCAATAAAACCTGAGATTTTAGACCCAAAATATTGTTGGATATTAAATTTTAAAGTAAAAACTGTTAAAGATTTTAATACTTTTGCTTCAAATACTTAATTTTGACAAAATTACAGTAGAAATAAGTAATTAAGATGAGAATTTCGCAAGATTACTTTAATGAAAGTAACAATTTTAAGCGTAAGAATACGATAATAAACAATTGGGCAATTTGTAAGCATTTGTATGAATTATAAATACTAAAAAAAATGATTACAAACAATGTTGTCAATAGTTTTCTATCAAATATTGAAATTTGACTGAATTACAGAAATTTTCAAGAAAACCTAAATGAAAATAACAATTTTTACAATGAAACGGTAATTTTATAACTTTTCTTAAGTAAAAAAAAATTAATAAGTATTTTATTATATTAAATATTTGGTACTAAAAATGAAAATCTTATTATAATCTGTATTATTAATAATTTTCTATCAAATATTGAAATTTAACTGAATTACAGCAAAAAATGGCAATTAGAATGAGAATTTTCAAAAAAATCTACACGCGATACTTTTACCTCAAAAACGTAACAATAGAAAACTTATCTTTTCTTAAAGAAAATTTTAATAAATATCTTGTTATCATAATTATTTGGACAATTTATGCATTTTTTTGTATCTATTGTACTAAAAAATTGATTGTAGACCAAAATATTGTCAATAATGTCCCAACAAATACTGGATTTTGACTGAATTACGGTAAAAAAAAACGGCATCAAGATGACAATTTTTACAGTAAAAACGAAATTTTTAACTTTTCTTATAAAAAAAGTCTTATCACAATAAATTTTCATCGTTTTTATACACGAAAATGTAAAAAAAACTTGCTTTAAAGCTCTTTTTGAATGTTTACATTGAAAAAAATATTTTTTATGTTACTTTATTACACTCCATCATGGAAAGTATCAATTTGTTGAAATGATGCAGAAAGTAGTCAATCAAATTGGCAAATTTGCACATTTTGCGTATTGCATTGCATCGGCGACATTGCGTGCCAAGTGAGTGAAATGGAGAGAATCGCCGCCGCACGACGAGCATTTGTGACAAGTTTTCAATCAGCCCAAACGGGTGGTTTGAGTGATGTGTCGGGCAGACGCCACGCTGACGTCACGAGACGACGGCGGCGGCGGCGGCGTTCCGCCCTAGCAGCCATCCGCACACCACCCTCCACATAGCGTAGCGCAAAAAAGCAACGAGAGGAAAAAAAATATAGTATATAGATATATAATAAACGAGAGAGCGTATACAACTATCAACTATGTGTGTATAACGCGCGCGCAAAACAGCCGAAACGTATAATATATCTCAATTAACCGAACTATCGATTCGTACGCATATACATCGTAGCATTATTGCATAAATTAATCGGCAATTAAAAGAATATAACAACTTTTATTATGCATACATACTATTGTGTATAGTAGGCTACCGTACATATACATATACATACATCAGCGACATCTCTGAGAGGGTATTGCAAATGGCGGCGGTATTGCACATTTTTCATTTCTATTCAACCGATTTTCCACTTACAATTAGACTATATCAATTGAACCCTCTAAATGACACTACGGCATATTAATAATAAACAACAATATTCTACTTATCAGATGTGCATCGCATTCAATTTAACCGCTTTGCCTACTAAAAGCCGGTGTCGAGTAAATTGGTTATGTTTTGCACACGGTTTTGCACCAACTGATACCTATTTTCTAATTAACCCCATTAACACTACAGATTTTTAATAACTAACAATAAAACTTCCGTGTAAAAGACGCAACATATTAAATTTACTCGCTCTACGAGCTAAAAACCGCTATAAAGGTGAATTGATTATGTTTTGCACCAACCTGTCGAAACAACAAGTTTCCGTTGTGTCCGCTATGCTCGCCATTCGAATTCATCACGTTGATGTATTGTGATTCTTGCGTGCACCCAGATTACACAGTACTTCTAGTTTCAACGAAATTTCATCGATGGAAAATTTTTGATGAGTAGCCATTGTAGAAACAAAAATGAAATTATCAGCAGTACCAACCTAAAACTTTGTTCATGTTCGGTTGTAGACTATCGCGCTCTCTCTCTTACAATAGCGAAAATGTACGTTAAAATATAATTTTAAATATGATTTTTAATATATTTTTATGCTTATGCCAGTTGTGCAGTATTTGATTATTTAATTATAATTAAAATCAAATATTTTTGCATAAAAATATTAAATATGTAAGGTTGGTAGTCCGTTTATCGGCCAAGTCCTTTCCTCTTTTGTAAACTAACCTAAAAAAGTTCACAATCAAAAAGATGGTAAGCAAAATGATATAATAGCTCCATTATTAATCCGTTTACATTTTAGGCGCACACAATATTATTGGTACAGCCCGGCAACAATCCAGAGACCCGTACGTACTCAGACTATGAATCGGTGAACGAGTGCATGGAGGGCGTTTGCAAAATCTACGAGGAGCATTTGAAGCGGCGTAATCCCAACACCCCAACAATCACCTACGATATTTCACAGCTCTTCGATTTCGTCGATCAGGTGAGCGGTTTCATCAAGCCCCAGTGTCCACAGTATTAACCGATTGTTGTGTTGCAGTTGGTGGACTTGAGCTGTTTAGTGTATCAAAAATCTACGAACACGTATGCGCCTTACAATAAAGATTGGATCAAAGAAAAGATTTACATACTGTTACGACAGGCGGCCGGCGATGGTGACGCCTGAGAGTTTCAACGGAAAACAGGTCCTGCTAATGAATAAGTTTCGTTTTTTCGCAATATAAGTACGACTAACTGATTAGATATTAAAGCATTTTAAGTTTAACATGAATTATCATACTTTTTCTATCATTTTGGAATACAGAATGACGTTTTGGTTAGAACCATTAAAACTATCGTATTGAAATTGTTTTTCATTAAATAATAATACATCGAATAAGTAACATGCATTATATATCATTTCATTTTGGTTCAGCTATCACATTTAATTAATAAAAACAGGAATGGTAGTAATAGATTATTACAAATAAGGTACAATAATGTCATTTTCGCCATTGTGGAAGTAACGGCTGAAAAAGCGGAAGCGTTTTTTTAATTTAAATCATCTCTCATCTCATCATCGTTCGATCGCCATCATCTACAAGTTTAAGGTACACAACAATTGCTGCCCGGTGGCTGTGATCAATTTCTTTATTTGATTTGCGTGCATCGTCTCCTTACACAAGACGATGAACGGCTCGTAGTCCTGTATCTCGTTCAGTATATCATCCTGATGGTTCGCGTTATCGACAATGTAGCTCGCTGAATAATTCATGTGCTGCGGAAAGACGTTGATCAAATGTTCGAGATTCATTGTAGTTGCAACATGAGTCAAAATATCTATAAATCAACAAAGTTTGTTTGTTTGCGACTTAAAAATTTTTTAAATTGCACATGATTCAGAGACAATTAGTATCAGTTGATTTTTCCAAAAATAGATGAATTTTAATGACTAATCAAAGCTGATTTTTCTAGAATAATGTAAATTAAATCAAAAATAGTGTATATTGTATTTAAGACAATCTTATTTATTTTTGCTAAGATCAACCGAGTACTAGAAATTTATAACGCTTGGTCATATTATCGTCTGTTATTATTCTAACATGCATTCCAAATGCCCTTTTCGCTAGGAACGAACTGCACCCAATGTATGTTATAGACAGGTTCGTTGATTAATATCTAACACATTAAAGAAAATATCAATCAAGTTTTAAAAAAATTATAAAATCCTGGAAACAGACAACTTGTAACTTAGAAGAATTATTTTCAACATGTGCTATAAATTATCCAAAATTGTACTAAAATTTAAATTTTTTATTTAATTGCATCTAACATTGTTAAGAATTTCTAACTTTTTCGGGCAAAGCAATATTTTTTATGAAAAACAGGATCTAATATAAAATCATGGAAATGTATTTTTTAAGTAATACAATATATAGAAATTTTGTGACTCATGGTTAATGATCAAGATGTATTGAATAAATACGAGAATTACAATATAATACCTGGAATGGTTTGCAAAACTTAAATATATTAGTTGATGTTTATTTCGATTTCTAAATCTAAATACAGTACAATACACAAATTAAAACATAGAAAAGAAATTTAAAAAAAATTCTATGCAAACAAATGAAACAATGAAGCAAATATTCCTCATAATTACAAAGTTTATAATAATGATTGTTTTTTTATTATAGAATGACTACATGTGATGAGTTATATGACGAGTAACTTATATTATGATACTTGTCGAATGCCGATATAATTTAATAAACAGGTCGTATTCAGATTTCGGTGACTAGTCACTCTATATGCACATCAACTAATATATTCAAGTTTTGTGGATCTAAACCAAATATTTTATTTCAATCCTCTTTTTATTCAATAAATCGCGATCATGCACTACTTATACACCAAACAACGACAAAATTCCTACATGATATTGCATAAAAATTACTTTTTATAATTTTATATTAAACCCTGTGTTTATTATTTTAAAAAGTCGCAGACTCCCAGAAAATTAGAATTTCTCAAAGTAGAAGTTCTAAGCAATTAATAAAAATCCTGAATTTTACTGCAATATTAAATGATTTATGGCATAGCTACAACATATTTAACTATGTTTAAATACTACACCTATCATAACAAATACAAACCTTTCAGTAACTTTTTGTAGTAAATACCAACTCGATTTTCCTCCTCGCTACTCTCCGATATGTGCAGGATGCGACGTTGTACAGTCGCGATTAGAAATTTCCACTCATCGGGTTTGGTAAGACAATCCTGTACGATAAAAATATTACTTTGTAAATGAATTTAGATGTAAATTAATTGCTGTACCTTGCCGTATTGCAACAGGCATTGCGGGTACGCGTCGATCAACAACAGCACAGCCTCATTCATAGTCATAATGATCGTCTGCAAACTTAATCGACCCCGTAGATTTTCGTTTAGGGCTAGAAAAGCGTTCACTTCGATGATGACTTGGTTTGGTATCGCCTGGCTGCAGAGTAATGCTTGCAATTTACGCAGCACTCGATCTGCCTCTGGATGCTTGACATCAGTAGTGGATGGAGCATCTACTTTACTAAACGGTGTAGCGCTCGCATTGAATGGAGGCATTTTGTTGAGATACTCATGGCGTAGACGCGCAAACAAGTAGTTATCATTCTGCTGCGATAATTTCTTGCGATTGTTACCATCACTAAGGTGGTTGTTTCTATATTTGACCTTCTCTTGATTTTGATCCTTGTCGATTTCTTCGTTATTCAAATTATTATCCAGCTGACTAAAATAAATAAGGTTGATTAATTGATTAATAAATCATCGCAATAATATACCGAATGGTAGCGTCCTTATTCTCAGCGCCTTTCATTTGTAGAAGTTGCAGCTGTGACAAGTACGATCGTACCAGCAATTTGATTGCTTCATGTGTGCCGCGTTCGTAGACAATCTTGCCCAGCTCAGCCGATTCGTATCGTGCGAAAAACCGTGCAAAATACGCTTCGAGAAACAGTTGCAGCACACGACTGCCCTGATGCGCCTGCTCATTGTTTCCAATACTCGCCGGTAGGTACTCCAGGAAGACTTTCAACAGCTTGCTGAGTGTGATATGCTTGTCCACGACGTAGCCGTGTAACAGCTCGGCGACAAGCTCCGCATGGTGGGTCATTAATAGGATGGCGAATTCGCTGAAGGCTGCGACGGTGGTACGTCGCGATGAAACGCCAAACTGTTCGAATAACATCTCGTGGTGGTGGACGAGCATCATTGCGAGATCGTCGCGTGTTAACTCATCGAGCAGGAGTGATTTCGCTTTTTGTAGATTGCCGCGCTGCATTTGGAGGATGATAAGCGCTAGCGTTTTTTCGATTTGGTGCGCATGTGTGCTAAAATGAGAAATTAGATAAAGCTCCTTTAATATTTTAGTTAATTTTTAACAAACTGTCATAAACTTTAATAATTATTATATTTTTAGGTAATTTGCAATTAATTTTATTTGTAATTTAATTGTTTCACCTACCTGACATTACCCTGGGTGAGAACGTTGATCAATTTATCGCTGCTGTACTCGCGCAACAGTCCCACCTTGATAATCAGCTTCGGAAGCTCATCAAAGTTGTGCTTTTCAAACAAATCGAGTATTGCCTCGCAGAAATGTTGACGAGAGTGTGCATTCACCATCTCCACGTATTTGACGTCGAAAAGAATCGCCTTCAAGTACTGAATTAATCCGTTCGGCACCGATGACGTCGGATGTTCCACTTGCAAACGACGAACACGCTTCACCACATCATAGGGATGCACACCAGCCATTCGATAGAACGGTAACGCTAACTGATAATCCCTTTCCTGCGTGCACCTACACAAACAATGCAATAAGCGTGCACAAAATGACAATAAGATTAGATTGCATTACATAATGTAGTGATCGGCGAGTAACGCACAGGAACGTCGATACGCATCGCGCGTATCATCAACATTCGCATGATGCGGACGCACCACACGCACGACCTGTGCATCCCCACTGGTCCACTTGCCGAGAAGTAAAGCGACACGCAGTATCATATGCGCTTCGTTAATTAGATGTGCGTAGGTTTGTGCCGAGGCGATACGATGCGTTTGCGCCACAATGGAAATGTCATGGAAAATCGTTTTCGGCGAGGGCAACTCCAGGTTGTAGACGGTCCAATACGCAGCGCTCGTCGAACTACAATACAATAAACATAAAAGTTGTACAGTTGTTTTATGATTTGTTGTAAGTATATATTCTCGATTATCTTGGGGAGCTTTTATTTACATCATAAATTCCCTACAATAATCAGAAATATACTAAAATAAACCCCAGAAAGAAACGAAAGAAACGAAAAAGTCATGTGTTAAATGTAATTTTCTCTTTAATAAAAAGTTTTTGGATTATTCGTGCATCCCTTAACATACCTGCAACTTGATCCGATTGAATGCGTCGGCGAGCTGTCAGCGTTCGCAAACAACACTAAGCGATTGTCAGCGAGGAGCAGCTGCTCGATGTTGAGGAACGGCCGCAATCCAACGAGGCAAATTGTGTCGGTGGATGATGACACTGACGGCGGTGGACATCTAAGTGTCTAGAATAAGAATAAAAAATAGTTACGGAACGAAAACCGAAATTTAATTTGATTTAATTAACGTTTTTTGCATCCTCTATAAATAATGATCAGCCCTGAAGTTTTTAACCATTAAAAAGACAACGCGCTGAAAATCATTCGAACAATAAGAACTTCATGCCAAAATGTTACTTTTTTACGTTTTTCATTCATTATTTGGGGTTTTTAAGCTATTTTCAGTGTATTTTTTTGTAAATTGTTAGTTTGTGGCCGTGTAAAGGTAGAAATGATTGGGGAAACAAGAATGTAGTACAAAAATTGCATTTTATCGTATTGTCTTCGTAATTTGCTTGTTAAAGGCTTTATAAAAAACAACATTCATTACTTTCCGGTCCCGCAAATGTTAGAAAAGTTACAAAATCTCCTAAAACTGCATTAGTTTCATCCCTGTGTGTGATTAATTCATTCGCATGTTAATGTTATTGATGCTACTTACTGTTGAATCACCTCCCATACTAGGAAGATTCCGACACAGATTTTGTGCGATACGTAGTGTATACGTCTCGAGTCCGGTTTCGGTAAGCGCATGCAGCAAATAATCCTCCATTACAATACGATACACAGGCGCTGTGAATGGATACACCGCAACGCATCGATCCGCATTTGGTGTCGCATCATGCTCGCAAAACTGATAGAGATACGCTTCCTGTTGTGTGGCAATTAGACAGGCGACACCATACAATTGCGTGCGATAGGCGCTGGTTAGTGATGATGACGATGCAGCCGCTAATGGTCGATTGTTGTTATTACGCTGCTGCTTCGCGAGCGTTTCGTCGATGTAAAGAGGCTTCAGCAACATGCACCGAAATTCCTCGCCGATTGTTTGCTGTGTATGCTCCAGCTGAATCGGACGCAGTTTAAGTTGTATTAAATTGTCTAGGGTGACACTTTGTCGCGCCTAAAAAACATCAAAACAATACAAATCATTGTAAAATTGATACAAAAAGAGACGCGATAAAGGTGAACGATAAATCAAAATTACAAAATA